>JAVTVY010019785.1:0-76308 GCA_036873755.1 Hanleya hanleyi | reverse complement strand
TTGAGCTGAAACTTACCACACTATACACTTGGATCAAGTTCTACCAGAAAATGTAAAAAAATCCAAGATGACCGCTTTGATGACGTCACAGTGACGTGATTTTCAAAAACGGCATTTTTTGGTCGATTTTTCGATCGGATTTTCCGAATTTTTTATTTATGAAATTTCCCCGCAAAAACTGCATGATAAATTAGTAAATATTAATGTGATGTGAAATAAAATAGTTTTTGCCCACTTTTCATCGCGGTAAAGCAGAAATTTTGAAGAAATATGACAAAAACATCACTTTTCTGGTACCCCACGTGGGCGCCATCTTGAATTTACCATGATCCGCTGCTCAGGGGGTTATGCAAATGGGCTCAAAATGACCCCAATATGATAAACTATAAAGTCCTGGAGTTTCAGCACTCCATTTTTCGTCGTTCCGGAGATAGCGCAGAAAGTTTGGCAAGGGGGGCCATAATGCCCCCCCAGGCCAGGTAGGGTTAAGAAATAATGTTTTCATAAGCGTGCTAAATCGTTAATTTACGCACGGTTAGTGTGGGAAAGTTTACATTTTAGGGCAAGGGCCAAAACATTATTTCTATTCTAATACACTACTCAAATTGATTATCAACAAAGATTACAATGAAAAATATGGTAAACGTTCACAACCTTTCTTCCCTTTGTTGAAATGTACCGTCCGCCTCAGTTGGCAGGGTGTCAATATCAATGGACGAGTTTATGTGGACTCTCAGAAGGGGGCGCAGTGAAACGTAAATGCATACAAGCCTATTTGTGTGGCATTCTTAAATCAATCGCGATGGAACCAACAGTTAAACTTGAGACAGAAATTTACGTCTTTAATAAATATTAATTTACAGCTTTTTCTCAAACAATGAAAAATGTTGGCAGTATTTATTTAACTAGGAAGGAAATTTATGTTCACGGTGATATTGGAAACATTGGCATTTTGAAAAAATCCCGCCAAGATGTGATGACTGTGGAACAGATGTGAAATTACAAACATTTGATGTCGTTTGTAATTTCTGTGGCCTGTAACCGACATCACATCATACCCGCCTAAAGCATAACCGTGGCAGTTGTTGATCTCAAGCAATGGTTGGTGTAACGGGTAATCTTTAGATGCATTTATTTATAAGACTTGATTATAATATAAAACGAATTTGATACCTTTAGCATGACTGCCCGGTTATTGGACACTTTTTGAGACTATGAGTCTGGAGGTCGACCATGCAACCACGTATGGCCAAATAAATAACACTGGATACAAGACTACATCTTTAGTGATAAATCGTCATAAAAGAACACTGGAGAAAATATACGGGGAGAGACTGAGAATAGCTGAAAGGCCGGGACCATCCACCATTTGAAGATCCAAGTTTGCGCCCAGTTATTGGACACTTTTTCAGTGACGGATTTATTTGAAACTAATAAACTTACTGTCAAGTTATTTGTTCTACAGTCTTGAGTAAACCTCCAAGAATAATCACACATGAATCAACATTCAACCAGCCCCAAATTTTGCTGTTTGGGGAGTGCAGTATCCTCTGCGGTCAATCAGTGCTATGCCAGTGTGAGCCATGTTGTCGTGCTATCGTAAACTTGCTGCTCCCAGGAATTGTTCTATTTTCAGACGGAGTGGCGGCAAAAAATGTACATCGTCTGCCAACTCTGGTCGCGTTGCACAATGAAGTTCAGACTGAAGATTCTCTATATTTGTGGGAAACGGGAACGAAGTTGAGAATCTGGAGGAAATTTTCTGACGCATTTTTGCACCCAAATTTGTGACAATGTTTCCAACCCGCACGAGGGCTAACGTGCACAAATTTCGTGAGTAAAAAGAAATTGATCAACATGCCATTGTAATTGAACTGTAAATTTTAATTTGTATTACAATTGTCATGTAATAGTCTCAGAAAGTAGCCCAATTGGGTCTAGGTGTCCAGTAATAGGGCCTGTCCAATAACCGGGCAGTCATGCTAAATATTCGTATTTCCTATTTCGTTTGCCTGTCGGCCCCTGGCTCATTTCGTTTGTTAGCCAGATCTCTTAATTTCTCATCGCCAGAAGAGAAAAACTACCTTTGTTCAGCTGATCACACTTGTGTTGTGTCTCATTTAAAACAGCAAGAAGCGATTCATCATCTGCGTCTCTCATGAACTTTTCGATCTCCGCTTCTCTAGATAATCCATATCTGAAAGCACGTCTTGTTTTGTCATGTTGGTCTGTTTCTTATTGTGTACACTCGTATGTCCCAATTGATTTGTAAATATCTGCGATTATACATTTTCTGCCGCTAAAATAAACTGAAGTTCCTGCTTGCAGGGTATCCATTCTATTTGTTTATTCGATTGTACAGGCAGACGATACTTTGTCCTGCCATTTATCACCCGCCCTGTTAAATGGATTCTCCCGAGCGAACACCTGTGCGTGTTAAAACCACGGGTGTAGATTTCATCGTCACAAAGTTCTTAACCGTGCTAAATCGTGTAATAATTGCACGGTTATCAGTGTGTAATAGGTATAAGTGTTATAGAATATTCCACATGCCACTCTAATGTCATCAGTATAAAGCGATTATACAGATTTAATTCGAACTAATAGATTTACAATATGTGATTATGATAAGTTGCTACTGGTTAAAATATCGATCTGAGAGACTGATATTATAGTTTTCACTATTTGTTGTTGGTGGCAAATTATTGCATTCACAATCAATACATATCTCAAATTAAGTCGTAATGAATATCAAACATGACAGGAGAGAGAGAAGGGGGATGTTTGATCAAATATTATAAGGCTACTGCAAAAGATAAATAAAAGATTGGTAAGCATATTAGAAAATAAAATGCCATAGTTGAAGGGGAAATGCCGGCGTACTGACAAGAAGTCTCATGACCCTACGAGCCGATAATCTGACCACATTCCTCCTCAAAGGCATCCCAACGATCAAGAGCAATTCCTGCGATTTTCTTTATCAAACTTTTGTTGTAGCTGTTCATATGATACCATGACTGGATTGACCACACGGCCACCAACATAAATATCGAAGAAAAAAATGATGTAATAGATCTGCCATCATATCTGATCGACATTGATGAGTTGTGTCACCGCCAGGTTTAAGGAACAACCCGTTTTACATCTCCAAGGTGTTCAATTGAAAATCCAAAATCAAAGCGTGACTGAGATACATTCTCTGGGAACGACTTGGCTTTCATTTTGATAAAGAAAAAAGGTCAGTGATTATGATTTTATGTATAGAACTTCATCATGGTTTGCTGATATCATTGAAAACTGTTGACCACTTCAGTTCTCTCTTGTAGGAAACCATCTTCTGTTTGTATTATTTTTATTTCATACGCATCGGTGCTGTCACACAAAACAGGTATTTCGATTATTGTCGCGGAAATTCTTTTATGGACGACGGCTGAATATTGAAAGTCGAATCTGAGGCTTGCCATAGTAAATTGAAGAAAACATTGACGGAGTACGAATTCATATGCAGAGTACTAATCTGTAAGGCCCGAAGTCGACCGAGCGCTTATTCCTAACTTTGATAACATCTGGTTCAAAATGATCATATCTCAAAATGGTTATGTACAGAGGGTGAAACGCGATGTCAAGGACAACCAGCGGAATGTCACGAATGTCGGGAATGTCGGTGGGAAAAGGAAGAGGATACCCTTCAGCTGGGTAGACACATTAAATGCGACACTTTGCTTCAATGGATACTGGAATAGGTACCGGGTGCGTTTGTCATCATAGCTACTTGAGGACGGAGCAAATTGAACACATTTTCATGGTTTCATCTAGACCGCTTTTGGGTCCCTTCACAACAAATAAATGGTGATTTTGTTTTACAAAATTTCTAAATTCTTTCAAAATCACTATATTTAGGGTTATTATCCTTCAGGATGATCACAAAAAGGCCCATTCACAAATATTCTAGATAAAACCATGACTTTATTCTCCAATGTGGAAGAAAGATTGGTGAAGCTGTATTCACTGCGTGACAAACGGGAAAAATGTGTATCACTATAGTCTGCCCACTTTAATTAGTCGTCTACTTTTGAGCTTGTCAAAAAATCAGTAGTTAACTTTGCATAAGTTTTCTTTTTAGAGAACAAACTGAACTCTACAATATGACCACCGACACTCTGTGATATCGATAATATATCACGCTTGAAATAACTTTATAATTCTCTCCATACAAAACTCCTGTACATTTGTTTTATGTTCCGGGTCTCAATTACATAGGCAGACGTCATAATGTATTTCTGTTCACTAGCACAAAGGCCAACAAATCCGTGTACGGTCATAGAGGAGTGAGTGATTTATCATTCTGCAATTTCACTGGACATGGGATATAAACGACACTTCCACATACCGCCTGATATTACTTTATACGGCATCAATGACCTTAAACATGAATACATTATGACGTCTCCTTATGTAATTGAGGTCCGGTACATAAAACAAGTGTACTGGGGTTTTGTATGAAGAGAATTACGAAGTTATTTCGAGCCTGATATATTATCCATATCGCAGATTAATGGTAGTTATTTTGTAGAGTTCAATTTGTTCTACACGCTGCAAAAAAGAAAAATATTATGCAGAGTTAACTATTGATTTTCGACAAGCTCCAAAGTAGACGACTAATTAGAATGGACAGACTTTGTAGTCTGTGTTATGTAATCCACACCTGCTGCAGTGATCAACTTTGGCTCTTGCCTACTCTACTACTCATGGGCATTTTTGGCAGTCGCTTGCGACTAGACATTGCTATCGAACTGGCATTTTGGTCATGTGACCGCTTTTCAACCAATCATATGGCCTAGATTGACAAGGAACCCTTTAACTACTATACGAGTCAACAGAAAAAAGGGTTCCACATTCCGAACATAAATATTGATCTGAAAACTGACATTCCATATCCTAGTGTACGTATTCTGACTGTAGTCAGAGGTCGATTATTATCTGGTTCGTGTTCCATACAGAGCTATACATAGTAAAACGAAAGGCAACGAAAGGGGCAGATGTATTTAATAAGAAGCAGTATAAGCTACTACTTTCTTAGAGCGGGCATTTTGAAACCTCTTGGATGTGGGCACCCGTGAGCATAACCACCAGCATATATGATCAAGAGATTCCGACAAAAAGACGGGGGGAAAAATCCCTGAGGGATATCGCTGAGAGTATCATATTCCGTGTTCTCCGTGGGGTAGATTATTCTGGTGAAACGATAAGAGTGCGTACTGTCATTTATGATTGTTTCACAATTCTGTGACAACAACAACAGCTGAACAGTCAGTGACAAAACACACAGTACGGGCCGCATATTGGCGTAGCCTTATCTGCGTTTGCTGCTCATGCTATGTCAATGATTTCTGTTCGTATATATTTTAACACAATTGTTTCTCTTATCAATCAGCAAATTGAGTAATTCATAACGATAACTTTGCTAAATTTTGATTCTCATCTCATTCTCATAAGTTGGATAATTTGCCAGAACCTGACATAATTTTTTTCTGCTAGACGATGGGAAACACAGTTTATGATATCTTGAAGGGCTATATATTCATGTAGCTACGCGGGGATCAGTTATCCTGATATCTTGGAGATTGACCTCTTTTGATATCGTGATATCGTGGTGAAGATTGAGACTTGGGGTTGAATATTTTGACACTTGTCCTTGAGAATAAACTTTGGAGATAGAGAAGATTAGATATCGTATTACAAAGCCACTAGCAGTGCTGGAACAATCGTGTTGGAGCTGACTATCTTGGAGATTTGAACTCTTGACACTTGTTCATATCTCCTTCATTGTTTTTTTTTAATTCAGACTCTTGACATCTCGTATCTTAAGCCGTTAGCATTTGATATCTTGGAACATTGAATTGTTGATATTTGATATCATGGAGATTGATCTTTTTGAAGGTGGAAATCATAGCTTAGGTGACAATTCAATTGTTCTCGAGCTGACATTTTGTAATTTGATACATTATCGTGAATGTTGGGTATCGACTGTATGCAATATAGAATTTCTGTGGACATTTTTACCCCAATCTTTATCTTCATGCTGTACAGAAAGGGAGTTCACTTTAGAAATTCATTCATCAGGACACTCAAAATGACAAAGGTGAGGCACTACACTTTCTTCTTTTTGTTATTAAATTGCATTATGTTGCAGTCTGCAAATATTCACAGTCCATTCAATCGACATTTCCATGCATCAACAAGATTCACAAGCAATATATTTCCCAAATACACAGATTTCGTACAATATGGCCAACAGCGATTGTTAATGCTGGCGACTGATGTTGAGAAAAATTCTGGTCCATTCTTCAGTAATTTGCATGGTCGACCATCTTATGTAATATTAGCGGACTATCACCAAGAAAGTGCTCTGTTCCCTGGTGAGTCAAGGGGGCGTCACTGTCAATGGAACTGTTTACTTTTCTGCTTGCAAGCATGTACTGAATCGGATGTATAATCGTGGACAAAGCACAATTTACATAAAATTTTGTATGAAGGCCATGTTAAGCTATTTGGTAGCCTTCCTACCATATCTGCATTGTACACCACAGTCATGATGGAGACCATAAGAATGCGTTGTATGTAATTAGCGATAAATACAGATCTATATACCCTCCCTGTCTGGTATCTCCAACTGAAACACATTGTTATACATGTATACCAAGTTTCACAATCCATCACTGTTCATGTGAAATTTGACTCTTTTCGGAGAATTGGAGCGATCTGCTAAGAGTACAACAATAGTTAATGGAAGATCTTCTTGCTATCACTTAGATATAGCATTAATATAGCCACCTCATTAGCGACTGCCTCAGGAACCTTGGTCCTCTGGTTTTAATACATAGCCAGCAAATATGCCTAAAGGAAAGCTTAACTAAGAAGCAACTCGAATAAATTGTTGTATTGTGCCTTTCAATTATTACGGCTCTTCTATAATAGTCAAGCGTGAACTTTCAACCTTAGCCGTTTACTTTTAGAATGACACAGGATGTCGAATGTTCATTCCACCGCAATAAAGTATTTGCTCAGCATTGCTCTGCTCCTATCCATTACAATGTATTTCTTAGCGAAAGGCACAGAGTAGTACGTTTAGCAATCTAGGTAAACCAAGATGGTAAATCGGGTGATATTATATCTGAGTTTACTGAGATTGTACGTTTAGTATTGATACGCAACCATGGAAAGTATTTGCTTCCCACGATTATGGATAGCAAAACACAACAAACATGCAATCATGAAATCCGTGTTTATCGTATGGTCATCACGACTGGTGTGGTGTTATATGACAGAGCAGAGCATATGAAAAGTAGTTCGCTCATGTGCAAAACCGAAGAAGTTGTTCGGCCGAATTCAAACTGAACCGTGCGTAAGGTCAACTTCCGCTATTGGAGTCGAATGATAAATGAGCCTGTGAAATGGAGCATGCGCTGTGGGGAGGATAGATTAAACTATAAACTGAATTAACATCGGACGCACGTATCACACAAAATAGATACGTCAGTATGCCGGCGTCCGAATATCACGATATTGCCGTGGCAATGTTTACGCGTTGTTTGGAGTTGTTTATGTTTGTCTTTATTTTGGGTTGTTGATATTACGTTACAAGCAAAAAGGAAAATAGCTCGTCACTGTGAAAACTGGTTTTACTGATACCAGTCGCTTGGGTGGCTGGTATTTTGTCTCAAAAATACATGATCTTTTCACTCTTGAAAGCCATCCTCGCTAAAACCAGGGGTATCGCTATCTCTCTGATAGATATAGCCCCTGGTGCGCTTGGGCACTGTATCTTTTTCAGCTGTAAAGCAACATCCTGCATATATTAACCAATCATATCACTTGTTTACCGCGACCATGCCGGTGGCAGATGAACACGCGCATTTTCAACAACCATGAACATTAATAATTATAAAGGGAACATAGATTAAAACATAATGTATTTGAAGAAAAAATCGTCTACCATCAAACATCCAACAAGCCAGGCAAATGTAGGAAACACTGAAACTTTAAAGGCGGTCCGCGATGGCAGCGTATCCGACCTCACCTTAATATTTTATTGTTATGCATGCTTGGATTAAATATTTTACATTCCGTATCAGCGAATAGTTTAGCACAGAAAGTAAAACCCTAACGTATTTTACCATCAGCGCAGTTTTTCTAGGTCACGTAACTGGAATGTGGGCGGAACGCGGTCTGCTATGCAAGATGGTCAAGGTTTCGCCTTTGGCTCACAAATAGAAACCTTGACGATGTGAAGATGTTGAAAGCGGACTCGTGAAGATATTTCTCTTCCCGACGAAATACCAGCCAGTATGCCCGCGCAAAACAATGCTATACAATGCAGTATTGGATGTGTGTGTTTGGCGAGTTGGTACATTGCTAAACCCTTCAGCATCTTGATTCAGAATGTTTGAATTGATGGAAATAGAGAATCACTATTAATAAACATAGCAGTAAATGAATCAAAGAGCAAGAGTTACTTTCCCTTATAATAGTTCAGAAGAAGTTACGTCCAAGAGTCATGACGTCGTGTATCTCTCTTTTAGACGATAAAAGAGATCGTTGAAATTCATATCAAGGGGCGCAACTTTTACTACGTGCACATGTTCAATTAAAGTATCGCGATGATCGCCCCTGCTGTGATCAATTGCTACACGATCAAAAAGGAGATACGTGTTTATGTAATAACATATCTGGGCGAAATGATCAATTTTGAGATTTCACAAGCTGTGTGGATTTCCAGTTTGATTGAGGAACTATCGCTTGTTCATTTAAAACTGTATCTCAGCTTGATCGTATTGTTCACGATTTATATTTCATGATTTTATCATATTTCAGAGCTAAGTTCGCAACTAGACTTCAATATTTGCAGACTGGTCCGAGAACGTTCAGAGAAAAATACCAAATGAATGGACGTTCAGAGATATTTTTGGAATGTTCTTTTAATCTGAATACAGTATTCTGACATTCCATAGTCAGCCGCCGTCCATTAAGAATTTCCGCATCCATAACCAAAAGGCCTAATTCATGATACAGTAGCACCAAGCTCCAAGAATGAACACCTGCTAGTTTCTTGCAAAAGAAAAGTGATCGAAAATCATAACCATCTCATTTACAACGAAAATCATATGGATTAAGAATACTGATTAGCGATACGAATTTGTTATTTTTGGAACATCATGATGTCTTGCTGGCATCATCGAAAACTGTTGGCCGATTCTCTCTTGCAGGATACTGGCCTAGTTTTATGGATACTATGATTTATTTTCTTTCAATTCGTTGCTAATGCTATTATATGAATTAGGTCTTGGATTATGGACGCGGAAATTCTTTAATGGACGACGTCTGAATATTGAATGACGGACTAGAAGCTTGTATTATCAACACTTTTCAATCATGATGAAGTGTAACTTGTATCTGTGGTATAGTTTCATTAAAGGATGTCCGCTGCTGGTAAATCAAAGTAATTAACTTTTTGAATAATGTGTCTTGTTGCATTCATAATTGAGAAAAAATAAAATAAAAATTATAGGTTGATGTGCATTTTTCAGCTGTAGGCAACATTGAGTGGACTGATCCATGCTCCATTCGATAACCCAGAAAACAGGGTTGAAGCATATTCATGAAAAATTCATATAATCAGTATTTAACCTTTTCTTATATTTTAGCTGTTTGCAGATGATCACAATGTCTATCAAAATTTATAATTGGATGGATGTTGCTGTGCAAATTTCTCAGCTAGAAGGCTTTTAAAGGAAATCACTATCTCTTAATCTAGGGAAGGGAGATAACCCAATAGGAAAAACAGGCAAAATGGCCGCCAAAGCCAAAAATCACCAGCGGACATTTCCTTATTTTTTTCAATGTCTTATATTTATTAAAACTGGCGACGTTCCACTACAGAGTCTAGGTAGCGTTTTATAGTCATATGAACATCGAAAGACAAACCAACTAAATCTATACCCATTGGTGAATACTGGGTGACCGTTTTGTAACAAAAACAAATGAACACTAAAAAAAACCCACCGTCAGTAACATCTGTGGCGGAACTTTTTAATTATCCATAATATTGTTATCCATAAGAAAGTATTTCTTTTATTAGTTTTCAACGTTACCATCAAGACATCATAACGTTTCTATCATGTTCGGTACGGTAATGATATGAACTATATGTGGTACAGAAGTCAGTGGTTGCAACTGCTTGTCTTGACATTCAATATCAGGCCAATCAATCAGGAAAGTTGCTGGTGTTGCATATTACTCCAATTCATTACCTTTATATGGTAGGATTCTGCTGGTGAACTGTTAGTCCCCGAGGTTCGCCCAATGTACATGTCATTCGACAAATATATGTAGGTTTATTGTTTTGGTGAGAAATTCAAGCCGTACGACGTCGGGCATTACAGGGTATTTTTTTTCTGAGTATTCTTGCATTTACCAGGTTTACCCCATGTTGAGGCGGTTACTCCATCAGACGTCCTCGATGCTCATCCATTAACACCAGATGAGTTATTTGTTTGAGCTGATCTGTCTTCACAGCTCCCGAGCTAGCGTATCTAATTCCGCTTAAGCCAGTGCTAGGGGCCGTGTGGATACTTCATAGTCGTCACATGAACAGCTGCAATAAAAGCGCGGTTGAGATACTCAGGCTACGTCCGAGAGTTCACCGTATTCTCGTGTCTGAATGTGAGGTGCCGATGGAGGCTTTCCTGTGAAGTCAAATGGTTGTTTTCTAGTCGCCAGACGTCGTCGATTTCGCCCACCTCTTGCATATCGCTCCAATTCCTTAACTGTATATGGTAGGATTCTGCTGGTGGACTGTTAGTCCCCGAGGCCCGCTCTCCGTACATGTCATTCGACAAATATATGTAGGTTTACTGTTTTGGTGAGAAATTCAAGCCGTATGACGTCGGGCATTACAGGATAGTTTTTTATCTGGGTATTCTTGCATTTACCAGGTTTACCTCATACTGAGGCATTTACTCCATCAGACGTCCTCGATGCTCATCCAGTAACATCAGATGAGTTATTTGATTGACCTGATCTGCCATCTCAGCTCGAGACCCAGCTTATCTAATTCCGCTGAAGCCAGTGTTAGAGGCCGTGTGGATACTTCATAGTCTTCACATGAACACATGCAATAAAAGCGTGGCTGAGATACTCAGGCTACGTCCGTGAATCCACCGTATTCTCGTGTCTGACTCTGAGGTACCGAGGGAGGCTTTCCTGTGAAGTCATATTATTGCTTTTTAGTCGCCAGACGTCGTCAATTTTTCCCACATCTTGCATATCGCTCCAATGCTATATTTACGTTATTTACGGAGCTAATTTACTCAGTAGCGCTTTCTGCAAACGGTGTTTTCTGTTGTTAAAAAAAACAAAAAAAAACGATGAACTTTCACGGAAAAACTCTTGATTGGCAGAATTTTTTCCACAAGCCAATGAAATTATCAGATATTTGTCACATGACCGCACAGACCAATATTCTGACTGCATCATATCTAAATGCATCACAAGACGCAAACGTCATTTCTGTAATGATTTGTATCTCAGCCTAGCTTTTATTGTAGTTGTATATGTGGACACCTTGAATGGCATGAATATACGACCCCTAGCACCGACTTGAGTGGTATTAGACACAAATTTAAATATTCAGGAGCGATGATTTTATTGCCCTATCAAGTCATCTGATGCATGAGATAAACTATATTACTGTTATATTACAGACTGTTATGTGACCGTTAAATGCACTGGGATTGCTCAAGGGCCCCAATGTTGTGCAATTTCCTACCGTGTTTTACTATTGCAAGAGACTATGGTTAAGACAGAGAGTAGGTTGAGAGACAAAAATCAACGAGAAAAAAAATACCATGTGATATACTGTAGTTCTATTGAAGGCATGTATAGTAGTGAACTCATTGCGTTACTGTATCACAAAACTACTTGACTATCAGTAGTGATATTCATCAACCAGCAATTCAGATGGGTGTGTACATGGTACTTTGGTCCGAAATAGCAAGCTTATGTTAGGTGAGGTGCGGTGAGGTGAGGTGAGGACCTTGTTGGTTTATGGTGCGATAATTTGATCTAAAGCAAATTGACTTTAAAAAGTCAAGAAGAATATATTTCTGCTCGCTGGAAAACAGAAACCATAACAGTAATTGAAATGTTTCTGGAATCACTGGTCAATCTGATGATATTCTGATGGAATTAGAGCAATTTTATAATAAATTATACTCTGGACGAACGGATATCATCTGCACATATGATCAACTATATTTAAACACTATGTAAAGCTAGCGGAAGCAAAAAAGAGCCTCATTTAACCAGATACTTTTACTTAAGATCACCCGCAAATGAAAAATGGAAAATCTCCCAGTTTTGACGGCTAACCTTAGGAATTTTACGGAAGTTTCTTGGAAAGAAATTTGAGTATTTTTCTTGCGGTAGACTGAGCAGGCCTTGAATAGAGGAAAGCCTCATCATTTCAACAACAAAAAAGGTAAAGGTAAAAATGGCGCTTAATATTTCCACTGAAAAGTTACCTTAAAAGTATACCCACTAACCTAGCAAACATAATCCATGAAGTGTTTAAGAATCACAAAAGGGCTTCACGAAGGAACGTCATATCGGGGAAATAACAAGACTTGAATTTTTTTAATTTTATCTTATTTTATCTTATCTTATTTTTTTAATTTTATTTTTTCGACAGGAGGACCCAATTTCACCTGATTTTTTCGTTCTTGCTGCGGAAACACTATCAGTGTTCAACTTCACATGATTCAACAAATAAAAATCGAAGGTTTGGAAATTATAATTCAACGCAGATGACACTATACTCCCATTTTGGATGGAACCCAGAATCCCTTGAAGGAGCTATGGGTCTTCTTCAAGAGTTCTTCACCTGGTATCCGCTTATTGGACACATGCAAAATGACTTTGATAAAAAGAAATTTAACAGATAGAAATTCAGCAGGTAAGTTAACAACTTATTTATTCTACTTTTCGTGCATCTTTTATCTGTTTCTCCAGATCCAACCCTCATACATAACACATTTAGAAAGTACCCTTTCTAATTACAAATGGAATGGCAAAGATAAAATTAAACAAGAAACTGTTACCTCATTTCAAAAGGAGCAACGGGGTCTGAATATGATTGGTCTAAATATCAAAAACGCTTGCTTCGTATATCTGAACATAATGTGGGTTCGAATGCAAACAGCGCTCTTATAATTAAGATATTAATTGAAAATACCTTATCGTCGATTTGACGCAACATACGATACCTGGAGACTACGTATTTGTATATAGGAGTTCATTAGAGAAATTGAAAACTCTTACTGGTATGTGCTTTATAGGTTTCAGCAATAGAAATAATAAAACTCAAGCGGGACAGTCTACTTTTCTAATTGGCTCTCAAATCAGAATGGGTTAACCTACAGATATGGTCTGAACATGGAATCTCATGCTATCGCATCGGTGATCTATTCAGTGTCATCCAGTGAACTTCAGTAATATAAGTCAGAAATCAAAACCGCATATTTTCTCCTACATTGCGATAATGCGTGAATTGCATGAAATACTTAAGCATATAAAACAATGTAACGTTTTTCTGGACAGGAACTAGAAATGTGTACGGTACATTAGTTGTACGTAAATATATAGGAATTGGTATGCAGTTTGTTATTTGAAAAAATCGAGAAAAAAATCTGATAAAAATCAGTAAAAATTAAATTTAATAAATGATGGATTTGGTCGTCAGTGCATGACAATATATTCAGTACCACGAAAGAAACGAGCTGACAGTTTTTGTAGTATAAAATCATCCACAGAATCTCCGTCATAATCGATCTCTTGATGGGGGGAAATTGATTCTGAATTGCGCACATATAGCCAGGAAAAGGAACCCTCTCCCATTTCTTTTATCATGACACTCATTCGGTGGAAGTATGAAATATATCACAAACATGGGCAATGAGCCTGAAAGTTCCGATGGAAAAATCTTCATCTATGTCCCTGGTCATAAATGAAATGACTGGAATTTTATTCACCAATAAAACAATAAGATAACAAAACAAGACGATTATATAAGTAAACCACGTACATGTAGGTTAGAGTAATTGGCGGGTTTAAAATCTCCAGGCACTTGTTCTATCCAAAAAATGCAAACCGCCACATATTTAAAATCCAATAGCGAAATAGAAAATAATAATAATAAGTCTAATAATAATATTATTTAATAAAATTTATTCTTACGTTGATTGTGAAAGTTATTTGTCGTTAAGATATATTTTGAGCTTTGATCTGAATAATGCATGAGATTGATATAATCATTTTGATTGTATTTAACAGTTCCAATCTCGAGGTCCTGTAGTTATAAGGTTATTAGATTGCGTTCATAGAAGGGTGTGTGTTGATTGAAATGTTGTTCTCTAGGTCGATAGTGGATGGTGGATAAATTGATGGGCCATCAGAAGACATCAGTAAAGATTTAATTTGCTCAATTATAATATTTTCAAATCACTGAATAATGGTAAAGATTTATTACACTTAAGGCGCGTTTCTGGAGCAAAAGTGATGAATTCAGATGAGTGACATAGGTATTTTTTCCCCTAAAGAATACTGCAGTAGGACAAGTAAGGAAACATCATTAAAAAAATATATTTTTGTAATGTTTTATTATTGATCAATTTTTTTTTCTGGTTAATAATTCATATGTTTCATATATCTTATTGCAAATGTAAGTAATATTTGTGTTTTTTTGTTGTTCAATTAATCGTTCAAAAACCCATAAAATTTGAATTGGTGAACTCATGAAATAAGAAAGTGGGGTATATTATTTTATGAATTATTGTTATTAGGTAACATATATTGAGTTTTCTTACTTTTTCGATGCGAAGCGATTACGGCAGAACCAAATGTTCAGCTTCTTTAATTCCCGTGACAATATATTAATGAATTCAGTGAAGTCTTCAGAATAAAATACAGCGCTTGTATCATCAGCACAGATAAATATTATTATAATGTTAGTATATAGCACTGATATAAGGTCTAAGAATTGATCCTTGGGATACCCCAAAGGTGATGGGCAAAGGAACAGATGGCAAATCACAGGTTAAAGAGAGAAGTATATCATTAATTATCCTAGCTCCGGTCGGGCCTTTGCGTGGGATCAAGGCCTCGGCACCAAGTCATTCACCAGCCGTAGTTGTTGAAAAAATGCTGGGCGGTTCATGCGTTCGGTCTGCCGTGAAGCGAAAACTGCAGAGTTTTCGATAAACAAGAAATGAATATAAAGGTAAGATCACACAGAATCGAATCATTTAATTTGTCTATTCATTTTAGGCTCCTAAAACTCAGGTTTTATAACCCTTTCAAAAATCGAATAAACTTCATCTCAAAGAGAACGACAACTAGTTAAATTGCATATATCTTACTTTAGCTTTTTCCGGTCTGGTCCGTTCCGGCGGAAAATCGCATTTCCCCGCCAAATTCTAATCGATATTTCCAGATTGACTGTGACTGTAACCAGGATAAAAAATCTCGCGAGAAAATGCTCGAGAACGGGCGGGACCACTGCCAACTGGGTTCGCCAGGAGCCAACTCACTGCTGATTTTAGTTCTCGGGCATTTTCTCGCGAGACTTTTCATCCGGGTTACGGTCAATCTGGAAATATAGGTTAGAATTTGACGGAGGAATGCAATTATCCGCCCGAACAGGCCAGATCGCAAAAAGCTAGCGTAAGATATATGTAATTTGATAATTTGTCCTTCTGTTGAGATGAAATTTATGCGATTTTTGAGAAAACGGGTTATAAAACCTGAGTTTTGAGAACCTGGTTGGAGACCGCGCCGACTTGAGTGTTCGCCCTTAGCTTGCGTATTTAACATCGACAATAAACAAAGTTATCTGCGTTTTTAAAAATACATGGCTGTTCGGATTTTGGTCCTCAACGTGTAAAGCGAATAAGGCCGCCGGCTGACTGCTCAATGTTCGATCTGACGCTCGTTATATTGTGCCTATGGATGGGAACGGCTAAGACCGGACGAACGTTTATTCACCAGCATCATCATCCTAAGATATGGTTCGTCTATACAGACCTGCATTATGGAGGATGACGAGCATCGGTTTCAACGCTTGGAATCATAGCTAGCTCACCAGTGTGCAATAATCAAGCCTTATCTAGATACCGCTGTGGTATAGGCATAATAGAATTTTGATTATTACACGCTAATTATGCTTAGAACGTCTATATATACATTTACAAACTTTGGTTTGGTCGAGTTCATGTGAATATAACAGGCCTGTAACTTGCGACATGCAGATGTACCGGTACGTGTTTATATAGACATGCTATTATTATCCGTTATTGGAAGGATATATGATTGTATGTATATCCTCGTGCCATATTTGTTTAATTAGCCCGAGAGACGAAAAATACATCAATTTAAAATTTATTGAATTTCAAGGTAATGAAGAGTCGTCGATTGTTCTGATACACAAAGGAGATAATACATTTAATGCGATGTCATATCGATCTGTGGACGCTTGCGGAAAGGAGCGGCTGAACACGTCTGAATACGTGCCGACTGCTGTCATATACCGGTATATACCTCCGAGCAGTTCGCTCAAGCTCACCGCTTGCTCCAGTTTATATTTATTTTCATTCATACCCGCGTACACCGATCACTATTCCATGCCACCTGTTGCAATGGCCAGAAGAATAAAATAAAACGCACACGTCCTTAAAAGGCTAGTTTGTGTCGGAAATTGCTTTCCGATATTTTTCGATATTTTCAAGATAAACCGCTCTTGTCCGGCGGAATGCCCCGAAGCGCGTTCGTGAACTTAGATTCGGCAGCCCAGAGACGGGATGGAGGTAAACAGCGCAATGATTTTCAGAAGGACTTCAACTGGCCTGAAAATGGAAATACTGGTGAATTGCGCACAGGTTTATCTTACCAATTTGCTGATTATACTGATAAGAAATACAGTAGAATAAATAGATATGTAATTGGTTGCCATGGGAATTAGATATTTTTATATGTGAGCGCTGCCATAAAAGTGATTTGTAAGATAAATCGGCCTTTACAATCATTTTCTAAGTCTATATTCTCCCGGCGACGGGAAATTTAATCTGATGGTTTTGAAGGGTATAATGTCTATACTGTTATGTCAGCGGCAGTTCACACATGTATTGATTCAAGACAGACCAATTCATTATATGCGTCATACAGGCTAACTATATTTACCGTCAGTTTTCCAGTCGTTGGGAATACCGTATTTATAGAGTACCAGTGGGACATAGGCACTTGCAAATTATTTACGCATTCCTGAAGAAATGAAACGCCCCTCCCCAAAAATGTTCATTAACTCTGGGTATAGAGAATTGGCACTATAATGGCAACTTGACGCACTTATTGGGACCATTTTCTCATTTTGTTTTCATTCACTGTTCTTTACTTGCAACAACAACTGCTGAAAACTAGTGGGGATAATAGAGAGAGAGAGAGAGAGATAGAGAGAGAGAGAGAGAGAGAGAGAGAGAGAGAACACACAAAAAACACCCTACATTCCGAGAACCTCTTAGACAGCCTTTTTGACTAACCCATGAGATTTTGTACCTATAGAAAAAGGGTCCGAATCTGCCGTAAGCTTCAATCTGAGAAGATTGAGCCTCCATTTTCCCCCTTCCTGAGTAACTGCGACAAATTTGGCTGAGAGCGGCCATACCTGGTACATCCATGCATATGAATATTTTTTACAAACTAATCGCTAACATCGAAATCTGTCTGTAATAATTTAATGAAATGTATTCTCTGTTCAACAAACGCCATATAAGTATATCTAAGTGATTTGTGTGTTCCCTTGATTCTGCTTCCGAAAGCGCTTGTCCAATTTGTGGTGTTTCTCCTGGCTTTTCATCTCAAACCGATCTCCATCGCAACGAAAGTCATACAGCTGAGATGCGCTGCTCGGAGTTTCGGCGTGATACTGTGCATGAAAGAAGTTCCGACATGGATGCCAATATGGATTCATACCAGTGCGGGTCGAGTCACTATATTCTACATTATAGTTCGAGACCGTGTTGAGTGCTTCCATACAAGACTGTCTCCCTTCGCTCCCTTTGCCACGAAAATGTCTTCAGCTTCATTCAAATCTTGATCACAGAAACCCATGCAGTATCCTTGGAAAATTCTGGCAGACAGTTGCCAAATTAATTTGTTTTCTTAATAATTTGAGGCGGTTATTATGAAAACGATACACAAATGTAAGTCACATTTTGTATGGAACTAAAGAAAGCTACAGCCATCACGTGATGTTTAATGGTGCGCATCGAGCAGCAATTGTTTAACTGAGCATCAAAGGGAGATCAATCATACAGTGAGATTGACAATGTGCGTGTCTGACATACATTAGAGTCCAGAACTGTTTTGCCACTCGACAACGGCTTGAACCACATGAAGAATTACGTATAAATTTCTAACGTTGGGTTAACATTATATCACATATGTCGCATTTAGAAAAAAAGCGGTGAAAGAAACGTTGGTCCCCGGACATCTTGTCCCACTTCATGTCATTTTCATGGTGGAGTTTGGGGACAGTTGATCCTTCGAGACGATTAGGGTAAAGTGCCCTCATCGCCCCACCCTCTACTACGTTTAAGCAAAGAAGGCGGCAATTAATTCCAGGCGGACACGTAAGCCGTCTGTACCAGACGTTAAAATCTGAAAAACAGATAGATTTCAGCGTCTGGCGGATATTGAATCAAAAAGCAACCTGGCGACCCAGCACAAGGCGGTCTCTGGTAATGTTTAGACTCTATAGACGGAAATATCATCAAATAGAGAGAAAAATCGGCACGCACTGCACAGTGGATTGGTTAGAATTTGGGGTCTTCGTCGATGTTATGGTTAATAATATATTTTTTCCCCAAAAATATGATCATTCCCCATCTTTTCATACACCACAATGGCAGTGGATATCATAAAATTTCATTCTATACGACTAGACCTACACCGATCTAAATACCCCTTTTCTACTGTGGATCGGTGTAGGTCGTAAAGAACGCACTTTTATGATATCCACTGCCATTGTGGTATATGAAAAAGTGTGAAATAATTATATTCTTAATGAAAAAAAAAAAAAAAAAAAAATATTAACAACAACATCGACGAAGACACCCACTGCTAACCAAGCCACTGTGACGCATTGACCAATGAAATTATGCCATCTTACGGAAGACAGGTTTACCGAACAGCCTGAAGAGGAGTCTTAATTCCGTATTACTCGGGGCTAGGGCCGTTTGACTATCATGTGTTTTACATCTCCATGGGATTCAAATGAACAATCACAATTTAAGCCTGGCTGAGATATATAATCTGGAAACGACTTGGAAATTCATATGGATAGCATCAGTCTTGCTAACCTGAGTGGAAATTGTTGATCGCTTCTCATTTATATTTATTTCCTGCGATTGCTACTCAAAAAGTAAATCTCTGGAACTACATGTATACGGCGTTTTTCATCGTCTGATATCTGCATGCCCAGTTATTGGCAGTCAGTTGAATGAATTACGACAACTTTTAACGTTAACCAGGGGAGGGCTTTCATAATAATATCACAGGGATTCAGTTATTAGACATGATATTAGACATGAAATTGAAGTACCCCAGTTGTCTGGCAATGCTTCGTGTTTATGAACTGATAAACGAGTGGTAAATGTCTCACAGCTGTTTTCAGATAGACTGATTCCAGCTGTTTGAAACTGAATTAAAAAGAGAATCTCATAAAATTTCAACATGTGTTCATTTCATTATTTCGCTTTATTCAATTTCATTTCAGTATATTGTCGACATATACAAACGCTTCTGGCGTCATCACGGTCATAATTTATCCTAGTAATGCATTGTTGTCAGTTAACAAACGGCAGAGGATGCATTATATCCGCAATTGTATATACTGTTACTTCAGGCCAAACGATGCACAGTTGGTCGCCCGGCCCATTGCATGCCAACTACCAGGTAATTGAATTTATAAATCAAAACTGTGTCCCTTAGATAGGACATTTGCTACAACAATTATTATTCACCATATAGAAGGCGTTTATCTTAGAAACAATTGACTACCGTACTGGTATGTCACGGTATTGATGGATGGTGTATATAGCGTTTAGAGAAACGGACAGGAGTTTGAATTGAAGTGAATAGGTCACAGATGAAGAGTATGACGCTGATGTATTCTGTCATCAGGAGCTAAATTTAAAAGTGCACAACAAATAGTATAACCACTGGCTAGGTCAGCAAAAGCTGGTGAAGACATTCGGAAAGCGCATATTCTCGTTCTTCTCCTCTTGATTCGATTTTCCTTATTTATTTAATTAACTTCTTGGTATTAACCGATTTCTTTCAATAGAGGAATTCTGGACATAAAGCTTTATTTTCAACAGAACCAGCTGAGTAGCTAGCAGGTCCTCCGCCAAGTAGCCTGTTTGAGAGCGTACAGGATATACGCTCCCAATATCTCCTTAAATATAACTTGGAAAGTGGATATGTGTATGTGGAAAGAGACGTTTATCTGAGGAGATTTGAGAGGCAGTAATGGGTAGTGTAACACTGGAATGTAA
This sequence comes from Hanleya hanleyi, assembly GCA_036873755.1. NCBI lineage: Eukaryota > Metazoa > Mollusca > Polyplacophora > Lepidopleurida > Hanleyidae > Hanleya > Hanleya hanleyi. Next base: position 55,645 of record JAVTVY010019785.1, on the reverse strand, counting down.
GTCTGTAGTTGTATATGGATTTGTGGATGGTGAGGTTTATAAATTTGAAGGGAACCAATCGACGTGTGCATCGTGGAATACCGCGCGGTCGAGACAGTTTAGCATAAAAATAACCGTAAGCAATAGGTAGTTTAGCTGACATCATGAATTTTCGTGTCACTGATGTAGAGATGGGCATTAACTGATGTGTGGCGACTTCTCATGTTTCAAATCGATGGGTGGAATAGATCTCAAGATATCGCGTTCACAACACAGATGGGTACAATATGGTTGAGTGAAATCCAAGATGGCCAATGGCAACCATATTGGATTAATATCACCTCAATGAAAATCAATACCAATGGTCGTCTAACTGATGTGAAGCACCTTCTCAAGTTTGAAGTGAATCGGACGCATTGTTCTCAAGATACCGCGTTCAAAAGATGCAGGACGGACGAAATCCAAGATGGTCAATGGCAGCCATCTTGGAAAGATGGTCAATGGCAGCCATCTTGGATTACGTACCGTGAAGCGCCTTCTCAAGTTTGAAGTCAATCAGATCAATTGTTCTCAAGATACCGCGTTCACAAGATGCAGGACAGACGGCATCCAAGATGGTCAACGGCAGCCATCTTGGATTACACACTAGCTCAAAATCAATACCAATGGCCGTTTAACTGATGTGAAGCACCTTCTCGAGTTTGAAGTCGATTGGATAAACTGTTCTCAAGATATCACGTTCACAAGATGCGGGACGGACGGAATACAATATGGTCAATGGCAGCCATCTTGGATTACGTACTTCAGTGAAAATCAATGGCCGTCTATCTGATGTGAAGCACCTTCTCAAGTTTGAAGTCGATTGTTCGAATTGTTCTCGAGATATTGCCTTCATAAGATGTGGGGCAAAACCGTCATGTAGGACACATACAATAGGTGACTACATGTGGGAAACCATTCAACCAAGGAGTGAAAAGGGCCAAGTATATTGCACGCAAAGTGTTGCCGATTGAAGTTGTCTTAAATGACGGGTCTGCCAGATGTGGGGAGGATGGAAGGACGGAAGGACTGACGCTACGACGGAAGGGCGGACGGCTAGCAATTCCAAATCCTCCCACCACTTCGTGGCGGATTACAAAAATACCCAAGTTCTATACTCGAAACGCTCACAGTTGAAAATGACGTAGAGTTGACGGACGTTTGAAGTCGACTTTGATCTGTTTTTTGGCTTTCCGTATACATTTCACGATCAGCAAAATGGTGCTGGCCCATCGCCATTTATCGGTGACGAAGCCCTGTCGTTGCCATTTATTGTTGGGGCCAAATGGTGAGGAGGCCAAAACCCTTTCACATGGACAATTTTATGGATATTTCCGAGAGATTTGCCAAGTAATCAGTGAGATCTGGCCACCAGCTCTCAACTGTGTTTGCAGATTTCTTTCTCTTCATATATACAATATGATGGCATTCACTCTCGACTCCAAGCAGTCCGTGAACCATAGTCATGGTTTAGCCCGACAAAGTCGATCGCCAAGACGAAATCGCCGGGACGAAGACCAGCCATTAATAATAGGCTTTTCGAACAGCATTCGTGACCTTGTGCCCATATTTGAGAGAATTAACTGCCAGCTAATGCGTTTTACATTGTTTTGAATCCACATATTCGCATATTCTTACTTGTTTTGACTTAAGTCTTCATATCGTTTCCGCCAGGAACTTCAAAGAATATGTCCTTCAGCTTTTTCTCCGCATGAACCAAGCCTTCGTCAAAATATACCGAGATCCCACGAAGGTGGCGTATCAGACACGAACGCCACCTCTACATTCCTACATTAGGGAGCTTCTTGAAATTGGGGGATGCTAGAAACTGGCATAAGGCATTCCAAACAGGCATGGTGCGCAGGGTTGAAACTCCTATAGGAACTTCATGGCATACTTTTTGGAACTGAGCAGACAAAGGATGGCTTATGCCATACCATGCAATGGCACAGCGAGACTGGCATATGGCATTCCAATTGGAAATCCTCTCCATCTTTATTAGAACACCAAACTGGGCATGGTTTATCCCATTTGGATAACGGGCATATGCCATTCCTATCAAGGAACTCATGCCCTAATTTCAAGAAACTCCCTTATGCAAGATGGCATTCTCCCTTTGTAACCTCCTATACTGTCGGAAACAATTCTGACACTAGGTGGTATACAATGTGATACCACGAGAATGGGGTTTGGTTGTGATTCTAGATTTGAATACCATCATCTGGCCGAAAAGAACCAATATGGTTAATCCATTGCTGCTCCTTGCAAAAATTTTAATTAACCCTTTAACAATATATCTACCCCGATAGCACCGGTGTGGAGACCAAGCATGTTCGGTGGTTAAAAGTATCCGGCTCCTATCTTCTAACACAGCTAGGGCACTTTTCTCAACATTGGGGACAAGTGTCCGTCCTTGGTTGCAATAGAAAAGGAAATGAAAACGGACAATAATCATCAGGACATTCTTACCCATCACACCGGCACGTGCATAATTTGACCTTCCAGCGACTTGTTCTCCTACTCTCTTTCCTGTCTGTACGGTATAGGGTGGGTTGTTTAACTATTGATAACTGGTGTAAATATGGTAAATATGGATAAAATTATCTTATTCCAAAGATCATTATGTTTACACTTACATTTATCATAAATTTCGCAACTTCAGGTGGAAATAAAAATAAAAAAAATATTTTCTATGCTGGAGAGATAGGAAAAGGAGTAGAAGAACGAACTGCTGAGAGTCACGCGTCAAGGCACCTGCTGGTGTTATCGGGACAGATCTATTGTTAAAAGATTAACTACAATTGTGTGCATGTTCAGGGTTCCCAGCTGATTATTTCGCTGTTGACTAACGTTGCGGTTACACTCTAGAACTGTTCGCAAGACTTACATGGTTTTTTGGATTACTGAGAGAAATTCGGTGGTAATTTTGCCAGCACGAGGTATAGTACACAAAAAGAAAAACGACAATGACCGAACGCCCTTTTTTGGAGTTGAGGGCTCGTCAAAGTGGTGTTGAGAAATGGTGCTGACCAATTCGAACTCAACACCAATTAGTGGTGCTGAATATCAGTTTTTGGTGTTAATCAGCAGCATTTTCCAGGCTGTGAATAATTAGTTTCTGTATATCTGGGACCATAAATTGTGTTCTTGTTAGTTAACGTTCTTGCTTGATTTTGACACATCAAATATTAATATTTTATTTGTTAAGAAAACGAGACGGCTTCATTCGTGCTCACTCGCCGAAGTTCGGTTTGGTGTCTCAACGTAAAGGTCTGCCATTATTAATATAATCGAGACTCCCTTTGTGAAAAAATCGTTAAAAGTTCAAATTCAAAAGTTCGCCCTTTAGAAAATACGGCGATAATATACTCTCACAACGAACGCGGCGAAAAACCCAAAATATTGTCAGGGACGACCTTGGAGTGTACTGCTTTCACTATCTGTCCCTAATATACATGTACTTTATTCCATCTGCGTTCATCGTTCAGGTAATCTAACTCAAGCTAATAACTTCTAAGAGATGCAGGTAAACAGGGTTTGTTATCCTGCTTGCTCTCAACAGTGGGAATTAGGGAGCGACTTCGTATCTGATTTCGTTTCCATATTCGGGGCAATGAAGTCAAAACCAGGCGCGTGACTGCTTACAAAGATCTACAAAGATGTCGCGTGAAGGCCTCACCCCGGCGCGTGCAGACGACAGAGAATTGGCGCGGACAGTAAACAGAGATTTAGCCTCCAGGTGGCGCGCCTATTCTACAGGTGGTAAAGTCGACTGTTTTGGCTCATTTCAAAAATTGGAAAAGTTACAAAGTTTATTGGGCTTTATTGAAACTCTTTGTGTTCTCAGTGTATGGAAGGTCTTTAGTGCCCGTCAATACACCTGTAAATTTCTCTAGAAATCTAACAATAAATATCCACACAAAGGTGTCTTTAATATTCCTAGACGCGAGCCTGTCCTCCTGAATTTGAACAGCATCAGAGTATTGCTGGTTGAAATTAATATCTGTCTGGTTAGTAATAATACAATGTTGTTACTGTGTAATCTTAGACATCTGGAGGGGAAGTTTACGAGAGAACAGCTAATAGTGGACATGTACAGATTATTGTTACAACGATAGGAAAGTGACTCCGAAAAAGACACGGTCGGAATATTAGTATTCTATGTTTCGACAGAGATGATGGCATAATAATTTATTGGCGAAATGCTAATTAGCAATATCAAGACCTTGTCGTTTTTCGGAGATTCCTATTGAATAGTTCGGTGGATGAAGTACAATATAGGTTATATTTTTTTTGCATTATACATTTTGCCACTTTTGCCTCCGCTTCAATGTTTCATAGTGGTCGCTTATACGAGGCTTGTGGGTTATATATAACTCATTCGTTATGACATTGAATTGGCCCCAGCACGCCTCAAAAATGTTAAAATAGGCGAATATTGGGATACAGAGACGTCAGACTAGCATAAGGCGATATGAAGACTATGGGAAACAAGTAGCTCCAGCGCCCTAGCTCATCCGTTCCTGTCAAGTAAAACTCTAAAATTCCATGAAAATGGAATAATTCAATGATCAGTTCCTACGACACTTAACTTATTCTCCGCAAAAGAAAAAAAACCCCTCAGCTGTTACATTAGTTTAATTCATTCAAATCTGCACAAAAATTTATGTTTCGTACAGAAAGAATAACTATTTTATACTATGAACGCTCACAGTTGAAAGAGGCGTAAAATAGCGTCGACGGACGTTTGAAATGGGGAGTTCGTTCATTTTTGGCTTATTCATATATCAGCATGGATTTTTTAATATATCTAAAGTATGACACCTTGAACCAAAAAGACATTTCCATGTAATGTCGCGGGAGATTTTATGACATTGAAAACATTAGATCAGTTTGGTTTCAAGGTCAACTGTGAGCCTTTATATTACAAAAACTGCGTATTGTTTCTGTAGGGAACTTAGATTTGTATGCAGAATTGAGGAAACTAATTTTTAGCTTCACTAACATAACAGCCAAGGGAGAAACCGGTGATGGCAGAGTCTCTTCTGCATAAGTTGATACTGTAACAATCTAGGAAGAATCTGGATACTGGTCTCACTGACAATGACCAAATAACATTTTCTGGACGATGCTTTATAAGCAGTCGGATAAGCTCTCCCGCATTTTTAAACCTATCTTTTCAATCTCAAATTATATTTAAGAAATAGTGTTTTCCTTGTTAATCAATTTCCCGATGGAAGCAACAGTTAAACTTGAGAAGGAAATTTCATCTTGTAATTTATTTGTTTGTTTTATTCGATTGTTACTTGTGTGAAAGCAGACGTCCCTTTCCTCATCCGACTTGTGGAATGGAATCTCCTAATGAACATCTGCACTTGACACATGTACATTTCACATAACCGTGGTAAATCGTGTAGTAATGCACGGTTAGCTCGATGTTATTGACACGAGTGTTATAGAATGTACAATATGCCACTTGAAGGCGTGTAAACATCGTGACATAAACAGCATAAACACTGCATCTACGACAATGGAGTTTTATAGAAACAAAAGTGCATCACGAGCTATCTTCCATCTTTAAAGCATTTGATTAGTTAATTCAACCTTTAAAAAGAAATCCAAGATTTTGATTGGCCTGTGGAGAAAACTGGAAGAAAATCCAGCCAATCACAAGAGTGTCTGTAAAGGTTCATATCGTCATCCTGTTCCTCCCAGTGTTCGCTTCTTCTATATTGTAGTTGCAGTTTAATCTAGATTTATGTCACCTGGAATAAATAGCGGGCATATCCGCAAAGCCTAGCGATGAATTGTCCTCCGTTATAGGGGTAGGTTTTATTATGTAACAAGACGTAATATTTGAAGGTTGATGTGTGTTAGTTGGAATTGTTACAAGTATAAATATGAGAATATTTACCCATTTGCTAACGTAAAAGCTGTCATAACATTAATAGTTTCTTCATAACTCGGCAAAGGCACAGTGGCTGTCTTCGTCAGCAGTGGGTGTCCTCTATGCGACATACCCTTTCTCTATACTATATCTATAGTAGGGGAGTGGTTGTTGTTCGAAGTATATGTCGCATAGAATGCATTTTTTATGATAACCACTTTGATCTTAGTGTATGATATGGTGTGAAATAATTTTATTCTTAAAACAAAATATTTGTTTTTTAACAAAAACAATAACGTCGACGAAGACAAACATTGCTGATCAAGCCATTGTGAGCACGGGCTAGGGACCAGAGGTGTTCCACCAATAAAAAACCAAAAAACCAAAAAAAACGGGCCTCTGGCCGAACATGTCGTTTAGAGAAGAGACGGAGATCTGTTTGCGGTAGTATTCCATTAGACCTCGTCATCATTTTCTCGTATATCGTTTAAGCAACATACACTTAATTGAGTACGAGTACCCAATGACCATTTCAGTGTCGCTTGGAAATAAATAGGATTTCAAGGACATTCGCAAAGCCTAGCTTGTTTTCTGAGAACAGAACTCTGATAGTGTTGAATGGTCAACCGTTAACATGGTTAAAGGGTGACGTTTTATTATTTAACAAGACATACTAATTGAAGGCATGATGATGTTATTGAATATTGTTACTTGTACATACAGGAGAATGTTCACGCAGTTTTGAATCATTAGCCTTCATAATTTTAAACAGGTTTTTGATAACTCAGCAAAAGTGAGAGACCAAAAGTACGGCTAGCTCTTCCCTTGCTGCTAGCTTTTATCACCTTTGGTAGGCTTACATCACCAAGTATGTGCGTCTGTCAATATCTAGTTCTACCATGTAGTCATCGATATTTTATACAGCAAAATAGACATTTAAATATAGACAAAATCAAAAACATGTTGTATAGAGGTAAATAATTTATCGTATATACAGAACATATATTATTACATATTTTATCATTACTTTTACAGTATAAATACTTGTTTTTACTGTTTCTTTGTCGGCATCTTACATATGGCAATTGACGAATTTATTTATATCAAATAGGTCTGTCATTGAAGATTTGCTCATGTCGTACATACGGCAACACTCTTATATACTAATGCCAGTTAGAAAGTAAAAAACATTATCTCCAATTGTTTTTAGGATAATACTTTCCTTGTAAAGATGAGGAAACCGAGTGGTTTAGAGCTCTTGCATTTACTCCTGGCGATTTGGTGCCAAACTCTTAGGGCGCCGGTTCGAGTCTCTCGCGAAATTGCGCACCCAGAACAAAATATTTGTGCTTTACCAAGAAAGTGTCATCCTAAATGTAATTACAGATAAGAGTCTTGTTCCAGGTTCCCGTGGTTGTACCTTATATAAGCTGATGAAATTGGTTCTACAAATGTGATCTATAAAGCTATATCAATTCGAAAAATATTTCATTATTTCCACTTGTAAATTTAGTTCAAGGTACTTTTCAAACCGAACATGTGAGAAGGGTTTTAGGTAAAGACGGTACCGTAACACGGATATGACCACTGGATAATACAAATATGACAATAAAGCACTATAATAATGATTCCATATACTAGGTCAATAAAAAAAGCAATTGCATTAAATTCAATAGGTTATTGCACTTTTACTTGCATGTTTTGAGACTGTTTAATGGCTAAGATAACCACACAAATGTGTTTTCCAAATACGGGTTACCCCACATGCTCCCTCGTGTATATTCAGCACAAGAACATGTTGGGCTACCATATCGTTGTGAAGCGCAGCTCAAATCTTGTAAGTTTTCTAAAGTTCATGCCCAAGTTATTCCAAGTTTCAACAAAATGGGTAAAATATCATCTACACAACTTCTGCTAAACTGACAGAAATTCTGTTCCATGGTAGATGACAGATGGAAATGACACATTGCATTAGTATACGAATTCGTCCTTCAGCAGGTGCACTTGTATGTTGATTTTTTTTTCAAGCGAATAAATTTCTCTTAATGTAACGGTTACATATACTACATATGAACAGGCTAAATACTATTCTGTCATGCTGCGAAAACTTGGTTGCATGAGTTTTATGATAATATGACAAAGTATGCTAAATAGCCCACTTTTCATATCTTGGAGTTCTACACGAGGGATTTTCCACTACAGTAAAGCTATGATTACATCAACGAAAACGATTTGGTTGTTTTGCTTATTTATGTAGCCTATTCGTTCATACAAGTTAGATTAATTTCTGCGAGTAAGAATTTCAACAAACCAATGCGCCTGCGGAAGGACGAATTCGTATACTCTTGCAAGTGGCCCTTTTGTTACATGTTACACAATTAACAAATTTGGGTTTATCAATGTGCCTTTGATTGATAATGAAGGTAGACCATTATAGAATTCCACTCGCTTCAAGAACTATTCTTTGTGGGCTTTTCGAATGCGGATCTTTCACCTCCCATTTTCAGGCGTGATAATGTCTTCAATCGGATACCAGATGCAATGCCCCTGTCCATGGCGTTCGGCGAATCTACCCTCTGCGCAGTCCTCTCTCCAACAACGTCCGGTGACACAGACGACGGCGACGGTTCTCGAAGACTTGTGCTTGGCGGCAGGAGAAAGTGCCGGGGAGGGAGACAAAACGGGGCGTAGGGCCGGAAGAGGGCATCGGCGTTCTGGAGAAGATGGAGACGCTGATGACGTCGCCATTTAGCGCGTCGATTGGAGAACCATACCTGCGTTACGTCAAAAATACGTCAAACTTCCTTATCTGATAATTCCCTCAATGTGAATCTAAAATATTGGCGTCAAACGCCTAATGCCAAGCTATTCCATGAACAATTTATGTAAATGCCAAACACCGTCATTACCAACATGACCCAATATCTATGTCAACAATTTATAAAAATGTCAAACACCCAATGTCAGCATCCCTGACTGTTAATATCAATCTACGTAAACGTTAAGCGCCCAATATTAAATTCCCGAGATGTCAAAAGCAACAATATATGTGAATGCGAATTACCCTTGCAACGCCAACCTCTCCACACACAAATAATCCAAGCGATCCAAGCACCTTTACATAAACGATCATGTACAATAATTATCGCACAGTTTAATTGAAATAATTATTCGCAACGATGCACAGAATTGCCAGAAACATCCCTCTATCCATTCAAGATATCAGGCACTGCAAAAGATCAAACTGTGTACTGCACGTTCCTCATTGTTGGCATTCTTCAATATGGATACAAACGATACCGTTGCTTCGCCCAATAACATTCACATTTCCCCAATAGTTTTGAGAATAAATCTACACTAGCAAAGCCGCCGTGGTCCATTTTGACCTTTCCCAATCCGGGAACAACACAAACATCCAAATATACATAACGAGCCAGCTATTTTAAATCAGGAGCACTTCATATTTCAAAGATGTTTCTAAGTCAGTATTTGGTTGTGACTACCCAATGCAAACATTTGAATGACCTTCAATCCATGGTGAAGAGCACCACCGGCCCCTATCATTCGATATGAATACCACGTCCACTTCTGACGTAAAACACGCAGTATTCACGTCACTGTCTACCATTTGTAATAAGCAATACGGACGTTAACCATCCAATGTGAAACAATAATGATATGAAACACGTAATTTCTACGTCACTATCTAGCATTTGTGATGAGCAGTACTGACCTTAGCAGCCCGATGTGAAAAATAATGATATGAAACACGCAATATCAATCTTACTGCCTAGCACTTGTGATGAACAGTACTGACCTTAGCAACCCATTGTGAAACAATAATGATATAAAACACGTAATTTCCACGTCACTATCCAGCATTTGTGATTAGCAGTACTGACCTTAGCAACCCATTGTGAAACAATGATGATATGAAACAGTCAATATCCACCCCACTGTCTAACATTTGTTATGAGTAGTACTGACCTTAGCGACCCATTGTGAAACAATAATGATATGAAACAGTCAATATCCGCCTCACTGTCTAACATTTGTTATGAGCAGTACTTACCTTAGCAACCCATTGTGAAACAATAATGATATGAAACAGTCAATATCCACCTCACTGTCTAACATTTGTTATGAGTAGTACTGACCTTAGCAACCCATTGTGAAACAATAATGAAATGAAACACTCTATATCCACCTCACTGTCTACCATTTGTAATGAGCTATGCTGACGTTAGTCACCCAATGTGAAACAATATTGACGTGAAGCATTCAATATTCACTCCAACTCAGCATGTAAGTAATTTTCTCTGGAAACACCAACACTCCATGTCAATATCGCCTATGTAAGCAATACTGGCGTAAAATATCCAATGTGACCATCTCATAATACATGTATATGATATATATATATATATAAACAATAACAATACACTCTTAGAATAGTTGGTTTATCGTAATTTTCGGTTATTAGTGATTTTGTTTTCATTTTTTTAATATATTGGTTTTTCGTGGGTTCTTTGAAAATTAAAATGCAGGCTAAATGCTGCAGTAATTCAGAATGCTCCTCTATACACAACTGTACTGTTACATATAGAGAACCAATTAAAGTCTCTTTTTTTATGAAAACCAGAAGTATACAGGCTTTAACCTGCATGAAACACTAGGGTTTACCAAACATTAACTCGATTGTTCAAAAAACAAAAGCCATAAAAAAACCCAATTCTCTGAGTGTATGAAGTCTTTCAATTTAAAAAAAAACAAAAAAACAAAAAAAACAACAACAACAACAACAACAACAACAGCAACAACACGGCAGTCTATTTGTATCAAACATTGTCTTCATCTCACATGATATCAGGGAATAAATTTGGCCAAAGTTGAACCTGGACATTTTATCTTCCGTGGTAATTCTTTTCCCTGAACTTTTTTTCAATAAATGTTGAAGTATACATGTTGTGCTTTTGCCAGCTGAGGGCCTTGCCCTTTGTAGCCTTGGATATTCCGTAGATTTCGTTGAGAACTGCGCTAGACTGCATTCTTTGTTTTAAATACAATAGTTATTCTGGTAACAATCTACTCACTTGTACTCTTGCCTCGGACAAGTCCGTCTTATTTGCTAGTTCCTCCCTAGTGCTGACCCCAGGGTAATGTGTCCTTTGGAACTCCCGCTCCAAGGTTTCTAACTGGTCCGCAGTAAACGTCGTCCTGTTTCTGCGGAGCTTCTGTGGGCCGTCATCACCGTCATCGTCATCCGGGAGAAAACGACTCTCATCTGGTGAGGATGTAGATAAGAATGTAGATTTCATAAGCATGAGTAATAGACATGCTGCTCTAACGGGATAATGGGTTAAAATATATTGTTCTATGGCAAGAGTCAGATCCGACATTCAATATTCAGCCGTTGTAAATAGACAGTTTACGCGTCAATAATCGAAAGACCAAATTGGTATGAAATAAAAATAATAAATACACAAGATATTTACCTACAAGACAGAAGTGGCCAGTTTTCAATAATGTCGGCAAAACATTCTGAAGTTCTATTTATTTTATTTTTATGTTTTAGTTCGTTCCAACATGTTACTTGTGCAGAATTGTGTCAAATCAGAAAGCCTTTTATCAATTCAACGTGTGGGAATTGCTCGTGGTTAATGCCCAATTTATATCCCTCGATGATGACTGTTTAATATCGATTTCAATTTTTTCGATTATGAAAGTATTCATTGAACTCACCTATTGGAGAATGGTCGCTTTTCTCCGATAGCGCCTTGTTGATTGACCAGGGAAACGCGTGATTTGTAGTCAGGTGACCTTGTATATCTGATGACATAGATGGTGGTAAGAAGGGTGATGCCATTGGAGGATGGTATGGCCACATTGGATGATATAAGCCATACAGCGATTGGCTGGCCAGACGGGCATATTCTGCGGCTGCGCGTTCTGCTGCTCGATTGCGTAATATCCGGTTGATTGAGCTGACGCTTGGAACACTGTTCTGTGTGCAAACAGCTGTATAAAATAAATTCAAACAAGAAATCATATTCAGTTTTCCAACTTTTTTTATCGAGTCTTATATCAAACATCTATTAGATGCAATTGCCTTTATCACAGGTATTGGAACAAGGACATTAAACAATATAGTGAGTGGAATTAGATATAAATGAACAAGCTTAAAAGGTGTGTATATTGGCACATTGAATATCACGCTATCATTGAATTTCTCTGTCCATTATGTTTGACTATTAGAAGAAAAAGTATACCTTCTGCCAGCAGACGGTCCCTAATCTCCCAGGCAAATATGGTCGGGTTTTCCTGTTTGTATTGTTCTATCTTGCCAACAACCGTAGGTGTCGCTACCTTCGGTTTGCTGCCGCCGATGGCCCCATGACGAAAGGCAGCGCTGTCGTAGTAGCGTCCTGAAAATACGAACAAAGATAGCATATATGTACCCTCTTCATCAATTCATCAGGACACGATCAATGTCAATGACTTCTTGTCATGAAGTCTTTAAATCTGTTGTCAGGAGCTTTTTTGTTGAAGTCGATAAATATAGCTTGAAATTTATGTATTATAATATTTCCCCTCTCTAAACCTACATGTAGGCTATCCAGATTGGAAGCATTTCTGCGAATTATCCTGGTTAAGATAATACACCAACATACAGCGGACAGTTGAATAATATCAATGACTGGACTGGTAAAATTGTTACATCTTGAGAAAATCTAAATATAATTACACCAAAATCTGTATTTACCATACATTTGATTGCCGTCAGCTTCAGGGATAAATTATAATATAATTATATTCCTACATTGTGAAACACCCTGACAGAAAATACTGGTCCGGATGAGAATGGAACTCAAGACTTAGGGGATACCGTCCAACTGATGTATCACAATGTAAGAATATAATAATACCATATATCTGATGTAGTAGGAAATTCTTGCGATTGTTGTTCAAATGTATGGGAAATATATGGTAAATGATTATAGCAACCATTAACCATACATTACCCATACATTTAAGCGACCTACGCAAGCATTTCCTATAACATAAATGTATGAGAAATATAACTTTCTGCGTAGTGAGAGGCCGCATAAACATCGTGTAATATAGGATATGCATGGTGTTCACAGCCTCAAAGCATGACAGATATATATCACTTTAAAACAAACCTTCTTGCGAATTCATTAGGATTGAATAATCCTGGTCAGATTTTACGATAGCAACATCACGGAGTCTTGCTGGTATCATTGAAAATTATTCTCTCTCTTGGGGCACTAGCTTGCTTTTTCATATAGTTCTATTTTATGTTTTTTGTTAATGTTATTATTGCGTGAATCCACGCGACCAAGGTCATTCGATTTATGGTGGTGGAATTCTTCGTGGAGTACTAGATAGCTACTGAATGTCGGACCTGACACATGGATTATAACGTGTCCGAATCAATAATAGAAGAAACAAAACATCAGAATCTAAATGAATGACAGCCAGTTACTCCAATATAGAAGTGATTTCTATGACATTATGAAGAGAACACATCAGAATAAAGCACCGAATTAGGTGAAGCCGAGAAATAGCCATCTAAGCCGGCGGTGCAGTAAATCGTCCAAGCGCATCACTCCCCCATTGTCAGAGTTTTTAACCTACTTCTATTGGTGGTATATCTGTAACTATATTGCTATATAGGAGGTATGCAATCTGATACCATGCGATTATAGCCCACTCTAACAGTGCGTATTTGAATTACCAAGGAAGGGAACATGAGACTGGGTGTGTTTTTTGGATTACTTGGTCTTGAAAACCAAAACAAGATTATTGATGATATAGAACGCATCGTGTTGACTAAACGTTCATTCTTTCTCCAAAGCAAATATTTAGACACACCACCTTATGCAGAAAATTCGCCAATGTACCAGCTGACAAGACCCTGGGCGATAATATTTATATGAAATAAATATTGCCGTTACCAGGTGCTTTTCAATGAGTTAAATAAAATTCCATATGATTTTATCACTGATTATACTAATCTAGGCCTACTGAAATAACTTTGGAAGGATTATTTCAAACATTTTCGCGAAAACTCATTCCTATGGAAGAAAGTCGTGGAGGGTACGATACAAATCGCCTTACAAATGCAGATTTACAGCAAGATAGGGAAGTTACCGTCCATTCCGATTAGTCGTCAACTTTGGAGCTTGTCAGAATTCACTAGTTAATCCCGCATAAATTTTCTCTCTTTTTTTTTGCTGCGTGTATAACAAACTAGCCTCCACAAAATGACTACCATTACTGTGATATTGATAATATATCACGCTTAAAATAACTTTGAAATTATCTTTATATAAAGCTCCACAAAATTTGTTTCTTGTACCAGGCTCATTTACATAGTGTGAGATCATAATGTATATTCGTGTTCAAGCGGACAAAGGTCGTTGAGGCCATACAAGTAATAACAGGCGGCCAGTGGGTGTATCGTTTATATCCCATGCTCTATGACCGTACACGGTATTATGGACTTTTGCCCCAGCGAACACGATTACATTATGACAGCGCCCTGTGCAATCCAGTATATGAAACAATTATTATGGCGATTTATATGGAGAGAATTACAAAGTTCTTTCAAGAGATATATTATCCATATCACAGAGTAATGGTAGTCATTTTGTAGAGTCTGTTATACACGCTGCAAAAAAAGGAAATATATTGAACTAACTAATTTTTCACAAGTTACAAATTAGACGACTAATTAAAATGAACAGATTTTAACACATGTAAATTCCTGTAAGTCTGCATTTATCCTGCATCTGTCGTAAAATCTGTACCAATGACCGAACACTGGTGATTGGTACAGATTTGAAGTTTAATCCTAATGAATTCTTTTTCGCGTCTTTTACTGGAGTGTAACCTATCTGATAAAACACGCTTGATAATTGTTCATACGAACACTATTAACTTTCCAGGACCCATAACAGGCTTCATTAATAAAGCAACTCCGTTGAATTGATAAAAGTCTACCTAGAACCGATTTTATTTTCACTCCAAATCGCACAAAATGATGTTACATGTATTCCTGTAGTTCACATTCTGCAATATCAGAATTTTCTATTGCAACAAGAATATGACAAAATGACCGAAACATTCTTGGCCCTTCCAAATAACTTCCTAACATATTTGGTGGAAATATAGTTTTGGTTTGAGGTGTCATCTATTTACTGTCAAGAGAAAATCCTCACTATAAATGCCTTAAAAATACAATATAGGCCAGCAAGCACATTTTGATCAATAATATCTCTATTTTAACACAAACTGTCCATCGCATTTTTTTCCAGGCTAATATTCCAGCATGTAAGTTTAAGTAAATTCTGAGTTGGCAGGTTTTGGATTGAAAACTATAATCACCTTTATTACCATCACACAACTTAAATTTGCCTATATTAACGTCACATATCCTTTCACGACTTTCATCATTTCATGTCAGATAGCATGTGTTAAAAAGCGTTAGAAAACTAGCAAACACTATTGAGGACTGAATGCAATAATAGTCATTTTTTTTTACCGGTAGCTGGAATTGATACTAGCCAAAGAAGGGTAATAACCTCTTCAATCGATAAGCTTTCTCCGTTTTATAAAAGTAGCGTTCCAGTTTGATGTTCCATCTGGGCTATCATTAATAACCCAAACAATATCAATGGGATATGGTTTATCCAAAAAACATATTAGCCGTTTATGTACCAGAAGAACAGTACAGCATATACGCAAATTCATACAACGGTTAAAAACTTTCCGCCAAAACAGGTCCGCAATTTATAACAATGAATATTTATATGTTGTTGCAATTTGGTGTTGCGGTGTTCCACTTAGCTAATGGGAATGGAAAATTCAAGAGACTCTATGGACAAGGAAACAAGAATAATACCAGAACTGAAGAAAAGCGTAATGCGAGTTTAGGCATCATATCTGGTTGTCATTGTTCAGATGCTGTTTACAAAATAATTCCCGCGTCAATAATTGAAATAAGTTTTACGTTCGAGAATTAGTACCAATTTCAAACGGGAAAAAAAACCTGTTTTCTGTTTTCTGCGGCAAAGGTCCAAACGGGCAAGGTCCAATCTTACTTACATCCTGGATGGAGGATATGTTTAACTTGGAAGTAACTATAGCTATCACTTACCCATTATCCTGCCGCTCAGTCCGCCTTGATACAGGAAAGGACGTCTTGGTTCGGACTGGGTCATACTGTGCAACCGCAGGAGCTGATCTTTTAATGTTTCTGGAAGTGGTCCCAAGTGAGGTTTGGCCGGGTCTCCGAACAAAGTCCCTCCGCCAAAGAAGTGACTAGGCTGTGATGGTGGGCTTACCGTAGTTGTAGAAACTAAAACAGAATGAAACAATTTAAGACTGTTAGTCCTACATGTACAGGTATCTGTTTATGGAACCAGATACAGGGTTTTTCGCTTTGCAGGTGTAACCAAACCAAGAACTGAATAGAACTGTCACAGGATACATCGGGTTTTGTGCGCTCATCGCGTATCAAGACAATTAGAATTAAACTGTATACATATTAGAATATCAGCCATGATTTGTATCCCAGCCATGCCCTCATTGTAGCTGTTCTTCTGCAAACGTAATTAAGCGCAACATTAAAAGGGTGATGGAAAACGATGTTGGAGTACTGAAAAGAAGTCATATGACCTCACAGACAATTGACTGACTACATATTTCTTAAACATCACAAGAATCAAAAGTGCTCCACGTGATCATTTGTATCCCAGCCACGCTTTTATTGTAGCTGTTCATCATTCGGGCATATCGAATGACATGACCACACGCCCATAACACCGGTTTGAGTGGTAATATATACAAGTATTCCAGAGCGATGATGTAATAATAGCCCTATCAAGTCATCTGTTGGGAAATTATGAGCTATGTGATCGCCAGATTGTTAAAAATGGCCCAAACGAGGAAGTATTTATTGAATGCAGGTTCGTATTCAGAACAAATACCTGTCAGATCCGACGCCGTCCAAGCGCTTCATTCTCCACCATGTTTACAACTCACAAAATTACCATCATAATGATTTCTACAGAGGGCAAAAACGTCCACCAGCAGAATATCAGCGTATACAGGCACCAATTGAACGCAACATTAAAGTGTGCATGATGGACAAATGATGCCGGCGTACTGATATGGAGTCATTATGACCTCACAGACAAATATACTGACTGCATATTTCTAAAACATCACAAGAATCAAAATTGTTCCCTGTGATGATTTGTATCTCAGTCACGGTTTTATTGTAGCTGTTCATGCGGACATATTGAATGACATGACCACACGGTCCGTAACACCGGCTTGAGTGGTATTAGATACAAATGTTTCAGGGATGTTGTAATAGCGCTATCAAGTCATCTGTTGAAAAATTATGAACTATATGTGACCGTCATATAGTGAAGAAAATAAGAGAATTGCCGATATCAATCATATAACCCCCAACACGGGAGCATATCTGCTTTCAAATGACATAATCATCATGGGATTTTTTTCGAACGTTTGATTTTTGTGTTCAATAATTTCTCAGGCCAAAGAAAATAAAAATACTTATAAAATATTTAAAAAATAACAATGAACAGAAATTTCGGATTATCCCAATGAAACAAAGATAGATGTACGTTTCCCTGTGGTAGTAATGCAGATAGGTGGAATTGCAATAACTTCATATTCTACACGTTCTATGTATATTTGGTTGAATCAAAGTTTAAGCGCAAACTGAACAATTATGTTCGCATGCAAGAAAACAAACATACACGCTGCATAATCAGTCAAATTTATGCAAAATACTAATGTAGTATAAATAACGTGACATGCTTCAGATGTAAATTAAAAGCTGCACGGAGCGGAGTAGCTGTTTCTCTATTCTAGTATCCCAGCTTTACAGGGTTGAACACAGTTACCTCTATGATTTTATCGTCATTAACTGATTTTTTTTCCTCAAGCTATATCTATCAACTGGATCATGAAACTGCTGGTTCCAACTAGAAGCTTCAGGGACGAACGACGGCTCTATCGACATGTGGCACACTAATTCATGAACTGTCCACGCAACCTGGGCAATGTTAATAACATGAACAATTATATTCCTTGCCAGAAATATTAGTTTGGGTATAGCATTAGAAATATTTAAAAATTATAAATATTATGATAAATTGCTGTCAAAAGCAGCAAGTGACAAGGACAGTACCAATACAGACTATGACAATGCCAGGCTGGCAACAGATTTGCCTCTTTATGACAATTGATTACATAACGAAATAAAATTCGAGGTTGTAACCAACTGTTACGAAACCCCATTAATTGAATAAAATATATAGAAATAATAAAAAATATCAGGATTATCTGCTGTCCTAAACTCTGGTATGGATAATAACCAAAACATAAAACAATACACTATGCACCGACGGGATATGTAAGTGGTGGAAAAAAACTGACGACGTCTGGCGACTGAAAAGCAACCGTATGAGTCTACGGGAAATCCTACCTCGGTACATCACATTCAGACTGGAATACAGGGGATTCTAACACTTGGTATCTCAACCGCGCTATTATTGCAGATGTTCATGTAGAAACTATGAAGTAACCACACGGCCTCTAGCACCGGCTAAAGCGGAATGCACCCCCACGGACGACAAATACTTCAGCAAAGCGATAACTCGCACTGGTAATGAGTACATAGAAAAGGCATAATCATAGAATAGTAATACATGACAGGCTGATATTCTAACTGTACATTGTACGTTAAAATATCCCGATAAACCTGAATGATGTTACGATGATTCTGTATCTCAGCCACGCTCTTTTTCTGTCTCTTTCTGTGTTTACCTTATGTTAATTAAATACAACATAACAAGGGTGGCGAAAAAGATGCTGATGTACCAACAAGAAGTCAAATAACCCCACAGGTAAATATACTGACTGCATATTTCTAAAGAAAAACATCACAAGATCTCAAACTGTCCTTGTGATTTGTATCCCAGACACGCTTTTATTGCGATGTTCATGTGGACATGTTGAATGGCGCTGACGTGACCATACCGCCACTACACCGATATAATCCCGGACTTTTACAAAAATTTAGGTTCATCCTTTAACAATATATCTTTTACCATTCTGTCTCGATATCAGTGGCAGACGCACACGTGGCTCCCAGCGATTTCTTCTTCTACTCTCTTTCTTAAGTCTTCGGCGTTTAAATATTTGACAATGACAAATGGATTATTTTCTATCTGAATTTGTCAAAATGATCATAAATATAAACATAATGGCCCTTTCTGGGAATAGTAGGACAACTAGATCCATATTCACCATATTTACACCATTAATCAACAGTTAAAACAACCGCTCCATGCTGAAGAGATAGGAGAGATAATAGAAAAAACGGCAAGACTTCGGTGTAAGACCTCCCTTTGAAAGGCAATATCCTGGACAAATGACTGGCAATAGAACTTCAGCAGCTTGTTTGTCAATTATATTTCGTGAGTGTTACACCACATCGTCGGCAGAAAAGCGAACCATTGGGAGCCACGCGTCAATGCACCTGCCGCTTTCAACGGGGTAGATCGAGACAGATATATTATTACAGGATTAACTTCAAGTTGTTGTTCAAGGTCGGGATTGGAATGAGAAACACGAATCGAAGAGGTGAGAATACATTTTAGCCCTGGGAATCTATCAGATGGAAATATACGAGGTTTCTGAGCATCAGATGTAAGCAGGGGCCCAAAAGAGAAAAGTATTTGTCTACAGACCAGACAAAATTATCACCTGCCATATTTTACTTTTGAGCTTCGTGAAGTGAAAACAGAAAATGTCTAAACAGAATTTTGAATAATTCCATCTCATGTCATACAATGGAATATTGGTACCTGATTTCATCCACCCACTGACATGGCGACTTAAGTGCATGCCACATAGCCCAAACCCCCACCCCCATCCCGACCGCGGTTTTATATCAGAATTTTAATAGTTGAAAGAAAGAATGGAAGTATGCAAAAGATATTCAAATTATAAAAATTGAGTGATGTCAATTCACTTGAACTATTTCACACATTTATATTGTACTTACCATCCGACGAATATGTACATTCCATAGTATAGTATTACTTTTGTTCTGAAATTAAATCGATAATGCAAATTTACTTTCGATGGATATACTGGGAGGTATATTCTGACTTTAACTGAAATGACTTTGACGAGACTCCGGAAAATAACATATCAATGGATAAAAGAAATGTCATTTTTCCCCCATTTGGATCAAATAGCTATGTATTTTGCCCATCACAAATGATGTTAATCAGCGTACATTTACATAGGTAATATAATAGAAGAACACAATGATACTTTTCTAGGAGAGCTTGAAACTGTATACATGGTAATTAAAGTTTACAAAATAATTGGCTATGTACAGGAATCAGTTGAGCCGACGCTCAAGCTTCAGCGTTTTATAAAAATCACGAAATTGCATGGTTAAACACATGAATCAAACTAGAAGTCACATATATCAGACGACGTTATATCACAGTAATTGACAAGAATGGCTGAAATATTTAGCTTACCTTCGAATTATATGACGCAAAGTATGCTGTATACTTCCCCGGGTGGCAAAAAATCTTCGACCAAATCGCAAATTCTCTCTTGGGATAAATGTATTACTCAGAGGTTGGTAAAGCTCACCATCAGAACCAATTGACTGATCATTCCAACCTGAATCTGGTTTTATATCTCCCTGCTTTACCTGTTGCGCGCAATTAGAGGTGAGGATAAGCTCGGTTGGTCGTGGGCCGTGACTCGTGTATTGGCAACCCGCAACAGGTTAATAAAGTGCCATCCAATGAATTTCCCCCAGGCATATAACCCACTCCAACAGGCACGTGTCGGGTAACCAGACTCCGTCAGCTTATCGAACCTTTCCAAACTCGACAGATATAGTTGACATACGCATTAGTGGACGGATAGAGGTTTATTTAATTAATTCAATATATTTTTACCTATTTAATTAATATGGTAGTTTAGGTTTTCACGTAAATATATCATCAAATTTAAATATAGACGGAGCTCAAGCCAAACCAATTATGTATAGAACCACGTGACAATCCATAATCTGTCAACCAATCAGCATCATATGAAGCCGCTTCAGAAATGGAAACAATAAATTCAGTTGATTGAATCGGATCTACTTTTATATAGTATATGTATACAATGATAAAGATATCTGTGCCATAATTTATACGCATATGGTTCTAAATTATTCGATCTAATTGTCATTCGGTTTTGTTGCGAAAAGTTGGCGAGTAAATGGAGTCAGTCAAAGGATGAGGCACAGAAATGTTTTCGATTGCTGGCTTAATACGGTTATCCTTTTTATCTGAACAATAAAATAATACAGAGACAATTCCTTAATTCCTATGAAGTAGGCTACCATTTGCAAATTGTCCGGTAATGAGTGAGTGAGTCAGTCAGTCAGTCAGTCAGTCAGTCAGTCCATCCGAATCCTTTCGTCGGCAAAATAAGGAGAACCGTTGACATTAGAACCTTGATTTTTGGCATGAACTTGCATTAGGGCATTGTTACCAGCAAGTTCTGTGCTGACCGAATTCTGAAGAAAATTTGATTTATAATTATTTTTATTATTATTTTTTGATGGTTCAGCGAGTGCACTGTCATACAAATTGGGAACCATTATCTGTATGTTTCACTGTGACTTTTGAAGGTTCCCTGATACAGCATATCACGTTGGACACACCGGTTCTCGTAAAATCACCGAAGTTAAACGACTTTGAGCCCGGTCAAGACTTGGATGGGTGACCTCGTGCTGTACTGCTGGGCTGATAAATGTCCAGGGTAATAGGAACTGAGGGCGATAATAGTTGCTACGCTAATGACTTACCAGCGGTGACATCTGAGAAAGTTAATAGTACCCACTGGCAATTAGAGACCGCTATATAAATTCTCTCAGGGTAGCGCATAGGGCCCCCAAGTCATCTCTCGAGTATACACTTAAATCATATCAAACCCTACTTCGTAGGTCCTGGGACGTTAGTCACACTACCATGTGTGGTAAAACTGAATGTTTGAAAAGTTGAGATCTGTTGTGAAATAAAATCATTTAATACATCAAGGGTGAGTGAGTAGTAGGGTTTAACGTCGTTTTCAACCTTGTTTCAGTCATATCACGACGGTTAGTACATCAAAATATAACAGGATATAACATTATTTATTGTGTAAAAAATAAAAAAGGATTTTCTCTAAATAATCGAAGATGCACGAACTTTAACCCTTTTTAGCGTCTATATCTATAGGAGAAATCACCAAGGTGAGAACTACAGTAAATATGGCATAGGTGTGCACACTCAGCTAACAGACCTATAACTGGGAGTGTGATATCTGGAACTTGTATAATCTTGTTAAATCGACCTCATGCATTCGAAATCGCTGTTGACGAAAAAGGCACTCGCAAGCTTATTAATTAGTCGATCGAATTGGAAAAATAATTATATATTAGAATTGATACAGTATATAGGTCCTACTTTATCTGAACTAATACATCCTAGTATATGTATTAATGCAGATAGACATATGCCCTGTGTATATTATTGCATTGTACCTTTTATTTTCCCAGATTATTCTGTTAATTTATTGATTACATGTAGTTACGTTTCCGAAGGTTTGTTAAAGGCATCCGGTCAATGTCGCGATATTTCAGTTAAAGACTAGTCTAGCCTAGAGCTTATGCTTGTCGTTGTCACTGTAAAGATAATTTGGTATATAATCTCTTCGACATCAAACATGTGTAACAAAGTGCGTATGGACCTTCAATCACAATTTTAATTGAAAAAAAACAACAACTGTGTTCACGCCTATTGCTTGTTTCGCTTTCGCATTGTCTGTTGAAAGTATTTGGGGTCTTGCGTATTGGGGCATGAATGCTGTACATGTAAAACATCCAAGATGTGACACAGCCACGAACGGACAAAACGCCCCGAGCTTTCCGACAATTCTATGTTTATGCATTGGCGCGTGTGTGGCACGCGCCTGTGAACAAACTCGCAGAAAAATAGGTTATTAAGAGAAGTCGCGATCAAGTTGTTTAACAACACGATGAATTGAGAGGGTTTTGAATCATAGCCTGTTCTATTAGTGTTGTCCACCAGAAGGACCTGGATAGATAGCACTTGAATTGACCGTAAGTGGTAATAATAACGACATTGTTGTCACATAAAAACGCCTGTCGTAGTCGACGACAGGGCTTTCCGTCACTGCTTCACGGCTCGAGTACACCCGGTTCGTGCCTCCGCCCCCAGATAGCCGCATCACTTACACACGCAGGTAAACAAACCATTGTTGAAAGCAGAATAATGTTTTCCGCTGAGTGGTAGCCAACTCACTGAAGTGTATTCCGACTTTCCTTATTAGCAACATGTCTTTTTTAAATAGAGCCCTATTGTAGTTCCACCTCAACAAATAGCAACCGTATATAATTAAGCATAATGATTTATGACTAACCTGTCGCCTGTGGCAGAACGCGAAGCTTCAATTCTCTAACTGAATTCAAAAGGGCAACAGGTTGTTAACGTTTCATAGATAGTGATTGAAAACACTGCGCTAAACGTTCGATATGGAGACTGAAAAGGCATAACAGAAAATGACTAACAGAACAGCTAAATGAAACCGTGCAGATAAACGAAGATGTATGCACTTTGCTTATTCGACTGTGTAAAACTCGATCTCGGGCGAAAAAATACGATATTTATTATAACTGTATATTTATATAGTCCAGTACTTCCCTTGTGGTATCGGAATAGTTTCTGGGGGTAACTGTTCCTCTTGATGGGATCACTTCAAAATTTCACTTTCCACAAAACAATTGAACACGTACTAGAGTGAAAGCGGATCAACACCTGACCTACATGAACGATATGGGAGGTCGCGATAGCTAACAGTATAAAACGGGCCAACAATGGTACAATGTCTGCTAAATTTAATGTAGGGAATCAATAAGAAAACGGTCTTGTACAGGAAAAACATTCATCGGAAATTATTTCCCACAGTGCAACACCGACAGCAAGTTGGTCATCACAGGGGCAGTCAACACGGGTATAATCCCGCTGACGACCAATGTAATGCATTTAATTTGCATATTCGCTCGTTAGCGGACAATAAGCAACACATTATAATCCTTTGTTCTATCTATACCGGAAAAGTGATAGTTAGCAATATCGAAATTGTAGTCGTTTCTTTTCTATATTAAAAGCAAGGACGTCATCTATATAGCGTTTGTTGAGTGAGAAGGAACGTCCTTTGAAATCGTTATAATATGAGCTTGTTTATCACCCACCTGGGGTCAAAGTTAAAAACAAAAATTATTGCACATTTCTTTAGTAGGTACTATAACGATTCTTCCTTCAGATGAGATTATTTCGGTGAATACATGTTTGCTTAGGTGCAATTTTTAGCTTTCAAAATCTTATTATTAGTGGCAGAATTTTCACCTGATTGAGCGGAGCAATCCACGCTTGTCTCACACAAACACTGCAGGGCTCGCCAATATCAGTTAATAGCGCCAATCTGTAAATCGCTTTAATTGCATTACTTGATTTCTCCAGTTCTATAAGTAAAACCGTTTATTTCTGTAAACTGTTTGACGTTGGGGATTCGAAATTTGGCATGGTTACTCTGAACTAGAAAAAAAACTTTCCTCAGTTTTCTAAATGTTGTTATGGTGGCTGAGATAGTAATTTTGAAAGTGTGACCATTGTATATTATCCAATTTTGTTCAATTGGAAAAAAACTAAAATTCCACAGAAAAAGATCTGGGTCAAATTTTGAAAAATTGAAGCACATATAGTGTTGGTGGATTGTTTTACTCGACAAAGTTAACAATTAGATGCAAAATTTGGGAATACACTTTTGTCACATATTTGGAATCCCAGAGAAATAAGCTTTCCAACAATATATATATATATATATATAGTGAAAAGGTAAAAGAGTCTAACGAGAAGAAATATAAATGAAAAAAAGATTAACTGCCAACACGGTCACATAGCTCTGATGTGCATTTCTGCTGTTTTACTTCAGCTTCTTCAGAGAGCAAGTAATGTAATATATATATATATATATATATATATATATATATATATGTACCTGTAGGTTGATAATGTTCATAGTTCTCACAACAACAAACGCCAGTGGATGTGTGAAGCCCGTAATAAGAGAACAGATACAGGTCTGTTAAAATGACTGCATAATTCATAATGATAAATTCAAGCAACTGTGAAAAAGAACGTCTCGTGAATGATATTTCGTATGCTGTACAACTGAAGAAAATGCACCGATAAATTTATTGCACTAAGATATTCGATTAGGTCCCGGTTACAAATGATCGTATATAATCCTAGGTGGATAAGTTCTATACAGTATGGGTCCCGCTGCAACAAGTTCCTCCGTAGGACATTCCGAGTTTTAAAGTAGCCATGTAAATCCCACATCTTCATTTTGGGGCTAAAACATTTTTTCCAAAACGATGTTACTATCTACAAGGCAGTGAATCAATAGGGTCAACAGACGTTTGATTGTACAATTTCTGGAACCAGGAATCAATTTAGCTTTAAACCTTATACACACGACCAATTTTTCCTTGTCTAGTTTTCATGTATCCATCTGAACAACTGACCACAATTTTATTCAAATTCTCCGGTTGTCCAGTTTCTTAGATTTTCTTAGATCGTATGTACGGGTAACCAGTTTTATTTGCTGTCAGCACTCGGTCATATCCGTTCAAACTCGAGAATAAAAGTATCAACCTGTAACCACCTGGGCCATCTATACGCAGTAAGACTGACCCTGAGATCGTGTGTATCCATTCTCAGCCTACTTTCGGCAACTGCAAGAGGGAATTTCCTGAAATCAATACCACATGTCAATCAGCTAAAGTCTACCGACGTAATCCCAACGTAACCCGTCATTTTCGAGGCATGTGCTCCCTAATTGTTCAAAATTACAGATCTACAACGCCTCTTGGATGATACGAAAGTTATTCATACCTATATCTTTTGTAAGCCCAGACAATATCTGTTCCCGAAGTGGTATGAAAACCTGTAATTTATCAGATTTCTCCAGTCTGTTGTCCGCCGGATGAAGGCTGAACAGAATCCGGAAAAGTACCGGATATCGCTCCGCGATAATGGAGACACACGATTCGCAAGCCATCTTATGGATGGCGAAGTGTACGCAAATGTAAAAGTATATCGCTGCCTTTTGCCACCGGAAACTTCTTTCATTTGGCCTTTTATACTGAAAATCTGGAGCATTCTGAAAAAAATAAAATCATGGTATTCAGTTCGCTTATTGTACTTGTTGTCATCCACTGATTGGTTATTCCAAAGCTGTCCGCCAAGCAGTATCCAATGTTACAAGGTTCTTTATTCGCTAATCACAGCGCCCTCAACGAGCAGATCAGTTACATAAAGGGAGATCACTCCCAAGTGACACAGTTCACGTGGTGCAGAGATCAACTCCTCAATGCGTTTGCGCGGCTCCTTTCTTAAACGTTCCGGCTTGTTTTCTATGACGACGTGTACACACGAACAATTATTTCTGGCTAAGATAGGTGTTCATCTTATTTTTTGGGTCAGTTAAAATTTTGCCGTATTTCGCTATACTCACGGACAAGTTTGCGACCAACACTGCAAAATTCTCAAAGAAAACCGAGTCGTGTGTACCAGGCCTTATATGGTGTTCGGTCATTATGACCAATACAATGGCCATGCGAGAGACCGGTAGCAGATTCTTATCTCGTTTAGAAACTGCTTCTTGCATTACCTTCCAGAGTGAATGCTGTAGAGCAGTAAGTAGATTTAGAAGCAACGGAAGATAGTATTATTTTACATATAAATATTGTATTATTTTGGGGCTTTGTCAGTGGGTAATATTACGAATTTACTGGTATAAGTGGCGGTTAAACTACAGCATTATTCGGGCCTGATCCGAGCAGAGACCTTGCGCGTTTACACTACAAGAATTTGGGGGTCAAATTTACTTGGATAAGTTTTATCTGGATAATTTGTAGTGTAAACGCAATTTTAGTGGGTAGTTTGAACGGATTTGACCCGTTAATGATAACAGGCAGAGGGGCGCCTCCTATCGCCCAGTCAAAAGTGTTCCACTGTGGACGATAAGTGTAACTGCATCGGCATATTTACCCGGCCAATAAAAAACGCTGTAGTGTAACCGCCCCATAGAAAACCTTGCTCACGTCAAGATCGAGTCTTTCGGAGAGAGATAAGCGTCAATTTTTCGCGCCTTGACCGCTTATTCACGTACTGTCCTAGTTCCGTGAGGACTGTCTACTGATCGGCCTTCACATTTAATTTTTCGGCTCTCTGTATTTAGGGCGTTTCAAAAGGGTGTTTTTAGGAATTCATTACTCAATGTCAAGGTTACGATTCACTGCATCGTCCGGTCGTGTTTCCGCCTCAGCCGAACATTTTGATGGCATTGCACCGGAGCAGGTGAATATTTAAGCCTTTATATAATTATTGAAAAATGGATGCACGGTTATTTTGTACTATTCTATTTGACGGACAGATGTCTGCTGCTATTCTTCATAGATTGTGTCCAACCCGCGTCTAATTGCCATTTGCACATTATCTCATGCAAGAAATTTACTGTCAGCCTATGAACTGTCAATAACAAACCGTGACTCATATACATTATACTCAAGAAAACGACTTGGTAATTCATTTAGATAGAAAAATACTGCAAAGTGATCCGGAATCGACGATAGAATCACGAGTATGTGGTGTCGCCATCAATGAGAACTGTTCACCGCTCCTATATCTTGCTGACATCAATGAGAACTGTTCACCGCTCCTATATCTTGCTGACATCAATGAGAACTGTTCACCGCTCCTATATCTTGCTGACATCAATGAGAATTGTTCACCGCTCCTATATCTTGCTGACATCAATGAGAACTGTTCACCGCTCCTATATCTTGCTGACATCAATGAGAACTGTTCACCGCTCCTATATCTTGCTGACATCAATGAGAACTGTTCACCGCTCCTATATCTTGCTGACATCAATGAGAACTGTTCACCGCTCCTATATCTTGCTGACATCAATGAGAACTGTTCACCGCTCCTATATCTTGCTGACATCAATGAGAACTGTTCACCGCTCCTATATCTTGCTGACATCAATGAGAACTGTTCACCGCTCCTATATCTTGCTGACATCAATGAGAACTGTTCACCGCTCCTATATCTTGCTGACATCAATGAGAACTGTTCACCGCTCCTATATCTTGCTGACATCAATGAGAACTGTTCACCGCTCCTATATCTTGCTGACATCAATGAGAACTGTTCACCGCTCCTATATCTTGCTGACATCAATGAGAACTGTTCACCGCTCCTATATCTTGCTGACATCAATGAGGTTCACCGCTCCTATATCTTGCTGACATCAATGAGAACTGTTCACCGCTCCTATATCTTTGCCATCAATGAGAACTGTTCACCGCTCCTATATCTTGCTGACATCAATGAGAACTGTTCACCGCTCCTATATCTTGCTGACATCAATGAGAACTGTTCACCGCTCCTATATCTTGCTGACATCAATGAGAACTGTTCACCGCTCCTATATCTTGCTGACATCAATGAGAACTGTTCACCGCTCCTATATCTTGCTGACATCAATGAGAATTGTTCACCGCTCCTATATCTTGCTGACATCAATGAGAACTGTTCACCGCTCCTATATCTTGCTGACATCAATGAGAACTGTTCACCGCTCCTATATCTTGCTGACATCAATGAGAACTGTTCACCGCTCCTATATCTTGCTGACATCAATGAGAACTGTTCACCGCTCCTATATCTTGCTGACATCAATGAGAACTGTTCACCGCTCCTATATCTTGCAAGAAGCTGGTTGTACTTATCTATAGCACATCATCATATCTTGCTGACATCATTGAAAACTGTTCACCGCTACTCTCTTGTAGGAAACCATTTTGTAATTTTTTTTTTCATTATTATTATTTCACACACATTGAATTGGTGCTGTCATACGAAATAGGTCTTTTGTTTGTTGAGGGGGAAATTTTTTCTTGGACTACGGCTAAATAATCCTGCTTTTTGTTGGTGCTAACAGAGTCGTGTGAATAGGATATTATTTCTATTATAGAAGCGCAAATACGTCATGAACGAAGACTGGCTACTAAATGTCTATTTACTGATTTACTGAGTATGACCCTTTGCTATACTAATAGTAAAATAAACACTCCATGTGTGGCAAACCTAATAGTTTTAACAAAGATTTTTCTACAGTATTTATATATGTCCAGTCTACGACATTTTGTTCAAAACTGCGAGGAAGTGCATACCCGAAAATAATGCCGCAGGATCTCATTTTATGATTAGGAATTCAAACACTCAGGGGCAATCGTATCAATTAAGAGGTGTCTTTTTGTGATAGTTGACTACTATTGCCAACAATTAATTACCTCAAACTTGAAAAGCATGCAATTAACGTTTTGAAATCAAAATCTGTAAATTCGTGAATAGCTTCGAGATTTACTTTACATCTAATTATGAAATTTCAATATCGAATATTGCAATTAATCAACTTAGTTATGAGTTGACGAATGTGCTTTTGCTTTACCTGTGTTTTCGCGTTTTGGTCAGAACCAGTGCACGAGCTGGCCTCGAGCCTCGTCATCTCTGCACGCGACCTGTCATTTCGCGATGCTTCAAACATATCGTCTGTAACGTCATTATCTCATAAGCAATGACACTAGCATTGGTCGTGTGGCTTGGTCCCACAGCGCACGATAACTGAGTCAGGCGTTATGCAAACATAATTTCACCGCTCTATTAACGTGTTTAACACACAACACAGCGCTATGCCAACAAATTAATACAAGTTTGAAGTCTTCCGCTACGGAGTTTTCAAGATTATCAGCTTTTTGTGAATATTTTATGCAACGATAATTTGAGTTCTCGATAATTTGCCATTTCGACAGCTCTGTATCATCGTCGTTGACAATACCTCTACAACACACCTTGATAAAAACACGAGAATTCATGGAAAACACACACTGTTTATATGGGCCTTTTTTGCTTATATGCTCCTGTAGATACTCCCCAATTCAACGTGAACATGCAGCCAACTTCTGATTATTTTCACTCATCTAGCCATGTACGTTTAATATACCCTGTATTATATATGGGCGATGTCAAACAACGTCAACATTTTTACCAATAGAAATACTGTATAGATTTTGACTTACATTTCGGTAGTTTTTCGACACTTTCGGTTTTGTAGTCTTTATTATCGTCCCATATATGTATCATACATTTGATTTAACTATTTTCAGTTTCTTGCAATCCTTACGCTTGCAAAACAAAGACAATACAAGCAACCCTACCAGGACTGGGCGACTTGGGGGCTGTCAATTTCATCTCTCCCCCCTCTATTTATTTCCGTTACTACTTGAGGTAGAGGATTGAGGCGTTCCATATTTTAAATGAGTCAAGCTCTACCAGAAAATGAAGAAAATTCAAGATGGCCGCCATAGTTAAATGATTTTTTTTATTTTGCCAAGTGTTTCTATCAAGAGCGAATTATTGTGATGGAGAATAATTAGTTTATGAAAAATAAATTACTTTCTTGTCGTTTTAAGAGGGAAAAATTCGAAAAATAGACAGAAAAGACCGAAAATGCGACTTTCTGAGGACGCCCTCATGCCGCCATTTTCAATTTTTCAATAATGCCCCCACCCCCAAGCTAGATAGGGTTAACTCTTACTTCGTCCATATATATTCTATGCCGATGAACTTAACAATTCTACTTTCTTCGATACAAACCCCAGATCCGACAGTCAGTAGTCAGTCGTCAACCATAAACAAATTCCACTCAAAAGGAAACAATGTCCCTTTTACTTTGTTTCTCTTCAGGAAAATGTTTTACCGGAGTCGCAAATCAGGAAAATATGTCTTGGCTCGGTTAAAAGGAGTAGAATATTCCTTCCTATAGGACATTATTCCCTTTTACACTGGCCATCTTTTTAAGTCATCAATGTTCCTTTTAGTCACCAGTGTCCCTTTCCATAACCTTATGTGGAAGCATTCCGCTATTTCCAGCATATTTCACGACTAAACGTGTACTTCAAGGGGTAAGATATATATTATTCAACTTGAATGGGATACTTAAAATACATCTGAGTCATATTCGCTGCCAGATTAACTGATTTCGAAATAATATAACGTGATTTTTATTTTCAATAAAATGTACTTTGTGGTTCAGAAAATGCTGTACATTAGCGGAAAAATGAGTTTGTCATTTCAAGTTTACATTGCATGGTTCAGGCGAGAAGTTACACAAAGACACTCCATAGCATGAAATGAACATCTAAGCTATCAAACATATAGTGTTTCAACAAATATGTACAAAATCAACTTGCCATTTAGTGTAGCTTTCAAATGACCAATCACTATCATTCGAAGCAATCTACGGAGATTTGTGTCTGTGGGCTGAAAATATAACCAACGCCGAGAAATCTGTCAGCTTAACAAGTAACACAGCGCCCAAAATTATTTTCGTGACGATCCGCACACTCTGAACAGATTACGCCGTTCAATGTTCCCACCACACACGTAGGTTATCGCTCACGTGAAACGCATGAACCCTATGAGCTTAAATGATAAGATGTGATGTTGGAAAGATGGCATTGACAGATACATGTTTGTAAGTTGATGTTAAAAATTTCTTCATAAATCAAGAGAGGGATTGATGACAATAGGGCATGGGTGTTATTTTGCGGGATTGTACGAAGAGTCCCAAACAACTCAGAGACGTCCAACGCCCGTTCATGAGAATATAAGAACTTCACTGATTGGCATAGAAATATAATAACCCTTTTCCACGTATTATGTTGGTCTGTGGCGATTATCTGTCCAGATCATGGGTTCCTTGAATACACATACTAGCCGTGATCCATTGGATCTATATGAATTGGATTTGATCTATGACATGAGGTTTTGAATTAGTAGTACACATGTTTTACCTACGTCATAATGGCATTTTTCTTCTTATGGATTTTTTTTGCAATAGGAGTGTACATCATAACCATGTTTATACTAGGAGCGCACATTATGTAACTTCTAGTATCACTCAGTGTGTTATTTGAATAATATATATATTAATTTAATTTGATTTAAATACAGTCAGTAGGCTGCCGTCATCCACAAATAATTAACGTATAGACATTATGGGGATATCACTAATAATATCAACTTTCGAGGAAGCATACAATAAAATGTACAAAATACAAGCTACTCTTTTCCAGACGAGAAACTGTCCATTCATCCAAATGATTTCCAATTTGATTTCCACAGAATAATATGTCAATCACGGATTACATGCTAATGCTCAATGCATGTTGATCACGCGAGTTGCGCCTGTTCGTGTAAAAACCATGGACCTTTGTATGGGCGTGTTTATATTTCTGTTCCCATGAAGATCGCACATCTGAGGAAAACATGGAGATATGCCTTCTTAACACCCGAAAGAATCAAAATAGTCGCGTTGCATCTTTCTGTTAGTAGGAGCGGTTTTACTTTGAAAACGGGGGGAGGGGAGGAGTTTGCCAGCTCGTAGAACTACATGTACATGACTTTGCCACATCGACCGAAGTATCACCAGTCACAAATCGTGGTAATATCATATTTAGACCTATATCTCTATACAAAAATGAAGCGGGCCTTCTTTTTCGTCGAAATTACGACGGGAGAGATGAATAAAATTTTGACATCGTAAACTATCCCCTTCTGAAGTAATATTTCATTGCGACCTGCATATGGCGTATATATATATCTCGCATAATAGCATTTGCTGGATCCTGTGTAAAATGTGATGATTTTATTCAACGACACAAAACAGTATTGCAAAACCTTATAAAACAGAGCTATACCACCAAGCGTCCACTCAAAGCTTCTCAGATTGGCGATACATATCGCATGCTGATAGCGAAATACGAGCGTGCGATATATCTGGCGCTACATATCGTAGTCTAAGTTCGCTTAACCCGGATGTGGTCAAACGTTTTCTCTGATGTCGGCAAGACATCGTGATGTGTCTATATGTCGGCAAGACATCGTGGTGTGTCTATGGACAAATCCGTATCAATGACCAGTATTACTTTATCTCAATGATTTTCCTATTCGTTTTCCAAAGTATATAGTCAGGCTATGAATGTGACTGTTCATGTACACATCATGACTGTCTTGTATTACACGATGTTCATACAGTCTCTAGCCCTGGGTTTAACGTGGTTATGACAGGTACAAATCGTGCTTTTTCTATCAGTTTGTGATATATATACGCAAATTTTATTTAGAAAGCGCTTCATGATATAGCTAATTTCTGCAAAACTGTTCTATGACGTTGATTGAAATCGTCTTTCACATAGTTAATGGTCATCAACCGCAAAGTGGTGAATTTTTCCGCGTCCACCTGGCACGATATCTATTGTAGAAACTGCTTTGCGATATAGCTGCATTTATTACATTGGCAATATTACAATGATAATAGTGGTGCAACGTTACAAACCATGATGGAGAAAGCACTGAGATAAACAACAGTGTTATCTTATAACGTGGTTATGTATAGTTATATGAGTGTGTACATCATGTACATCATAACCAATACACAAATAAATACTTATGTTTCGGCCGCTGTATGGGCTTCAGGCTACTGAATAAAAAAATCCCGATCCTAAACGTAATATTTGCCAAAGATTTGCTCTCGTTTTTTCCCTCCGACTTCGTTACAAAGATAAATGGATAGCCGGTGATACGGGCGGCAAGTATGATATTTGTTCTATTCAGGTGCAAATTTCACTACCCGATAAACATGCCTCGCAGTTGGGAGAATTTGCGGGGCCTGAGCTCTGCTTTCAGCAGGCAGAGAAAACGGCAAAATCGGAACCTTGTGTGTAGAGGCGAGCGCAGCTTTAAACTTTGATGGATAATGTTTGTCAAAACGTTTATCGCATTGTAGAACTCGGAAAAAATTAATTCCTGCCGAAATATGAAAGTCTATATTCAATTAGGGAATCAGACAGGTACAATTTCGCTAACATTGTCGTCAATGTAATCAAATTATTTAGGATTCTGATGTCTAGTCACAATGCTTCTTCTCCGTGAAACAATGGGGAATAACCACTCTGCCCGCGGTGGCTATATATCGTAACGGATATAAATCTCTTTTGACGTCAAAAACACCAGACAATTGTTTGCATTGTGGTAGAACAATATATAGACATCGGTAATTAAATAATTACAACATGTTTTTGAACTGTAATCTGTCACACCACCTTGATACATAAAAATTGAAGATGGACACATGAGATAACGATATTTAGAGACCTTCCACGCAGTTCGTTGCGCTTCATCGGTCGTTTTTACCTGGGGGGTAATAATTCCCAGGCTCCGCGCGGAACTTGGAGAGATAGCTATTGGCAAAACTATCATCGGGACCAAAGTGCTGATTTATTCCAATTTTATGGTGTTCGGTTTAGAGATGGACAACAATTAACAGATATTGAAAGCATACCAAGTCAGTCAATTCAATATATCAGCCAATTCATCTCCGACTTCGTACACGTTAGATGCTAGCACAAGGGCACGTGTCCGTAAATGATGCTGACACACGACAAGCGATGGCATGTGTAGAACCTGGAATGAGTTGAATCTGGGGCGGCTGTCACACGCCGCAAACCATTTTCCTAACCATACATTTTCACTACGTTATAGATAATCAACAGAATAGGTAGGACAATCTATAATTAGTAAGACAATAAAGAGATCAAGTTTCGAACAAAACTGAAATATATATAATTCAACATACGTGTAGGGCTTTACACTAGATTACATGTAATGATGAAGAAATCATCAAAAAGGTAACATTTTGTGGCCAATCTCAACACGTTAACATAACCGAATGTTCATCGTCACGCCGGCCTACCGGAGCTCGACATTTTCCAAACAAAAATTAAAGTGCATACAGCATATAAGGGATTAGGAATACCTTTTTGTAATCTGAATTTACGCCGATTGAGGTAAAAGAGATCAGCTGTTACTAATCAAATTAGTAATCTCTCACAACCTCAATTTATGAAATGGAAAAAAGCTGCAGGTGAGAGAAACAAGCTTAATGGAGTAGGTCACTTTCGTTTTTAAAGGCGAGAATGTGCTCAAACTTTTACTATTGACTTCTTAGGGTAAGACAAGAAAAATCGTATAATAAAAAAAGGGAGTCGCCATACTATTTGTAGAAATATTGCGTAATTTGTGCACTGAATCATTGGATAAGTAATAAAAAGAACCGTTTTCATGTTTAAAGTTTCTTAGACTGATTTCCTAAAGCCAAACGTTCCTTAATTTACAATATGAAAGAGAACTAATATAATTCTTGAGAAACATGAAATAAAAATTGGGGTCCCCACACTTTTTAAATAGCAGCATTTGATCAGAAGCCATATCCAGAAAAGAGGTAGGGATGGGGAATTTTGACGGAAGTGGGAAAATATTCATGGCATCATCTCCAAGGCATCTACCCTGTGAAAACAATTGTGTGGAAGCCATTTTATCACCAGAATTGTGTTGAAAATAACACAAATAGTGTTAGAATCAACACTAATTTGTATGGAACTCACCACAATTTTGTGTTGATATATGAAGTTTAACACAAAACCATGTTGATTTCCACACAAAACATTTTGTTTTGAAGCCATTTTAGCACAAAATTGTGTTAAAACAACATAATATTTTTTGCAGTGTAACGTAAATTCCCGTTTGAGAAACTTGGTAGCCTTGTCGAACCAGTTCCTGGTAAAAAATGACGTTGAACGGAATCGTCACATTTACAAAACCATCTTATATCTATCTTTGGGAAATTATAATGAGATACTTAAATAGTGAAATTGATTTTCCAGCCAATGTGAATAGCGCAGACAAATATAAATCGAGTACTACAGCATTCAGTAATTAAGACTTCATAATCTGTGGGATTTCCAAGCGAAGCCCATTGGTAACGCGTTGCTTTGGTAACTATATTTCGGAAAATAGTGGGAAACTTTCAAAACGGAAGCTTTGTATAGTTTTGGAAATATTACTTCTTGAAGTTAGCTACTTAACTCGCATAAAATCCCTAACTCACAGGTTTTGCAACGTAAACCTCAATATCTCTGCCACGTTTCGATGTATTTACATGCGGTGAAAAGCATTTCCTTCTCCAAGAACACCAGCCAGTTAGGGTTTCCATCTGCAGGACATTCCATAACAAAGCCAGAAATAGTCCAAGGAATGTCCTTAACAGGCTATGAGAAATCCTTAATGAATTAAAAGAATATTCCCCTCGTGCAATAGATGAAGTAGATTTTTTAACTCTTTGCCTACGGAATAAATATTCATGACTGGACAGAAGACTACGGCAAGCCGCTGTGAGCGGCTGCTGTTACGTAAATGTCCACCGCAGAGCCGATGTCATTGGCTTATAGTTTATGCAGAACTTCACATAATTCGCATAATTTAGAAAAAAGGCAGTGAGACTCATTGGCTTCGACAAACCGCTGTGAGCAGCTCCTGTTCGTAAATTTCCGCTGGAGAGTCGATGCCACCGGTTCATTATTTGTGCGTAATTCTACATAATTTGTGTAATTTATTCCGTCCAGTCATGAATATTTATTCCGTGGGGAAATTTACGTAACAGGAGCCGCTCACAGCAACTTGTCGTAGTCAAATGTTTTTTTTAAGGTTTTAAGGGTGTATCAAGGTACATTTGCTACGTGCAATATTCATCCCACTATGTTTTGTAAATTGTGTCGTTTTATGCCTAAATAGAACCGTATGGGAAATTGAGGGATCTGATATTGAGATCATTTTGAGCCTAGTTGCATAAACCCATATCTTGTAAAGGATCATTGATAAACTAAAAAATGGCTGCCACGTGAGGGTACCAGAAAAGTGATGATTTTTCTTTAAAACTTTTGTCTTTCTGCGTATAATAATGGGCAAAAACTATTTTATTTCGCATCAAATAATTGTTGAGTATTTTATCAAGTATTTTTTGTGGAAAAATTGCATAAAGATAGAATTCGAAAAGTTGACCGAAAATACATTTTATGACGTCATAGTGGCGGCCATATTGGATTTTTTGACATTTTTTTGGTAGAGCATAACCCAAGGATAAGTGTCAATTCCTTGGTCTCAAGGATAACGAAAATATTTAGGCATCCCAACTCCTCTCGCCCCCAGTCAGACTGCGGTATACCACCAGATCACCCATGGCCAGATATGATTAGACTGTATCCTTTGCCTATTGACAAACCTATGTTAATGTGTATCTACGCAGGAGAAGTGATTTATGGCAGCGTCCCTCGAAATGTTCTACTCATGCCATCGATTGTCGTGCGTCAACTCTAGCTCCCAGTGCGTGCTCTTTTGTGCAACCCATTTAACGTGTGAACGAAACACGGATGAAATGTCTGGAAGGCACAGTCCGTTAAGCGGAACAACCTGGGTGAAACGCCTCTGCATATCGTTATCTCACGTGTCTATCTGTCAAATTCATATGTAGCGAGGTGTTGTGGCAGATTAAAATGAAAAAAAAAAATACTGTATTTTGTTACCGATATGTGTATATTGTTGCAACACAGTACAAAATTTGACTTTTGTTTTTGAAGTGTGTCTAGAGACTGTAATCGTTAATAATATATAGACACTTCGGGCGAGTCGATAACTTTCTTTGTCCCTATAAATTAAGACATCCGGGGTGTCAAAATGAAATGAAATAAAATAAAATATCTATAGAAGTTGTAATTTGTAATAATTCAATCGTTGTCAGAATGAATGTTGAATGTATGTGGATATTGAAAAACTCAAAATGTCTTACGGAAGAACTTGATGCTAAAGGTCACATACCGTACAGACATGTATCCACATGGAATTTCTCGACTCTCTATACTACAATCCCTCATCAGGACCTTATTGACCGTATAGGTTCATCAATAGTATCTGTGTTCAAGAAAACTGATCGTAGATATATTAATGTCGGAAGCCATAAAGCATTCTTTAGCTCGACTACATACAAGAGATATCATTCATGGGATGTTTCTTTGTTCATAGAGTTGCTTGAATTTCTCATTAAAAATATCTATGTGAAATTTGGCAACACAATATATCAGCAGCATACAGGTATTCCAATGGGTACTAATTGTGCACCCCTGTTGGCTGACCTGTATCTGTTCTCTTATGAATATGACTATATGCAGGCGCTTTCAAAAACCGATCCATTCAAAGCCCGTTCCTTCTCATTCACCAAACGCTATATAGACGATCTTCTCGTTATGGATAATCGCTATATAAATGACGCAGTGAAGGATATATATCCACCTTCACTGGATTTGAAGGAAACTACAGATAGCCCTACAGGCAAATCTTATTTAGATCTCTATCTCTATAAAAATGAAGCGGGCATTCTCTCTCGTCGACTTTATGACAAAAGAGATGATTACAATTTCGACATCGTAAACTATCCCTTTCTGGATAGTAATATTCCCGTGGGACCTGCATATGGCGTATACATATCTCGCTTAGTAGCATTTGCTAGATCCCGTGTTAAATGTGATGATTTTAATCAACGTCACAAAACATTGTTGCAGAAACTTATAAAACAGGGCTATTCCACCAAGCGCCTCCACTCAAAGTTTCTCAAATTTGGCGATACATATCGCATGCTGATAGCAAAATACGAACGTAGTGTGCAAGATCTATGGGGCTACGTTTCGTAACATGTGTCTAATTCCGCTTAACCCGGGGCTGGGGGCCGTATGAGCCCATGTACTTCAAGATCCTCATGGTACTCATATGAACAGTCACAATCAAAGCGTGACTGAGGTACATCATTTTTAGATGACGACTCTTATAACGAATATTATGGATTAAGAATACTGATCAGCGATACGGATTTGATATTTTGGAACATCATGATGTCTTGCCGGCATCATTGAAAATTGTTGACCGCTTCTCTTGCAGGAAACAAGCCTATGTTTATGTATACTTTTGTCTTTTTGAATTTGGTGCTAATACTGTTATATGGAAATGGAATAGGTCTTTCGATTATGGACGCGGATATTCTCTAATGGACGACGGCTGGATTATGAATGACGGACTAGACGCTTGTAATGCATTTGTAATGAGCGCGGGCATGGTGTCACGGGAATCCAGCTGTGGCGGAGTGGGTGTAAACCCGAAATGGTGCATGTTGAACATTTGGGGGACTTCGTATAATTTACCTTTTCATCTGCCAAATCTTAACATGTTTTAATCCGATGAATGATATTTCAATTCACTATGCAAACTTCGTTTGACTTAAGATTTTGTTCACGATGCTCATCTATTAACATCAGACTGCCGAAAAATGCCTTCATTGCGATGGAATGAACATTCGAAATCCTTTGTCATTCTAAAAGTAATATGCTAATGTTGAAAGCTAACGCTGTTGTAAAAACCGTAATAATATTCCAGATTATGGTAGCAAAGGCAGTTTTGGCTGAACTTGGCCACAGTCTCTCTATTCAGACAAGAAAGCGATACCAGGGCTTAAATGTTTCAAAATACATATTGACCCGAATAATACCTATAATTTTCGAAGAATGATCTGAAATTTGGAATGCAGGGAATGTTCGATTCCCATATCCCTTTTCACAGAACGTGAAATTCCAGTTAAAAATTTCTGTCAATAAGGGGTGTCGTCAGTCCACTCGAACACCATGGACATCAAGCATAATCACAAAGTAAAGACCAGCAGAATCCAGGATTATACATAGAACAAGTATACCGCTGGTGTATGACTATGGAAAAGGTCGTTGTAGAAGTGTTGACTATTATAGCTGTTTCCAATGCTACCAATTATCTTCCACTTCGCTGAAGTTATTTAGGCCTATACACAAGAGGATCTGAAAACTGCGCCCCCGAAATTCTGACTAAACACAGAAATACAAGTCTGGCATGACAAAATATACAGTTTCTTTGAATGATATTGAAACACGCGAAACTCGTGAGTGTATGACCTCTATTGATAGTGGAATTAACGATAGCCTTGATTTCTGACATTAGTTCATTGGAGCTCAGTTTTTTTGAACATCGAGATTATCAATCAACTGGTCTATATAAGATCCTGATGAGGGATTGTAGCTCGCAGAGTAGAAAAGTTACGGGTAGATATGTGTCTGTATGGTATACGCCCCGTCACATTCACCGCCTCCATGAAACTTTTTTGAGTTTTCAGTATCCACATACGTTCTGTGCCAGAATTTATCAAAATAGCAGCGCAATATTTTCCTGAACTTCCATCGTCTTGAATCTATTTTCCTAAATCGGTAGCAAGATCTGAGAAAACTTCTAGGATGGGTCATAGCGTTTTTTGGCTTTGTAAATAATCTAACCCGAATTGATTGTGTCAACTTGGAGGCTTGGAGTTGTTGTAATCGTTTGGTAAATAGAAAATTTTGGCTGGGTATTGTACAAAGTCCTGGCAGGGACTTCGGTGACATTCCGGCATCCTGTTCCATTGCCAGTTATGGCCAAGCGCCGATCTTTTTTTCAATCCTGGGTGACTGCATCTGGTATTTGCTTCTTTTCTCAGACTAGAGTATCAAAGGCAACCCGATAATATTACATCGGACTGTACTCTCTTCGGTTGAACGCCTGGACTTTCAGAGCAATGTTCAAAAGCCGTCCTTAGTGTAATGGGTAAAGCAACTTTATGGAGGTAAAGTTGTTACTTTATAACAGACGATATTTCAGCCAACCACGTTCTGTCAAGTCTTACTTTAAAGCGACGTGGTTTCGAGTGGCTGTGTCCTCTCACGTCAGGCGCATTCACATCGACCCTACAACGAGACTATTTCTATTTTGACGTTGTTTAACTACTGTATCTCTTCCTAGACGCTAAGATCTCGGGATGGCCCGTATATCTCGCCTAGTATCATTTTCAGAATCCTGTTCGAAGGTTACAATATCATCCCGAAACAATTTTGCGGAAACTGTTTCAAAAAGAATGTACACTACGAAGCGCCTGGACTGAAAGTTGCTCAGAAAGTTTTGGAATAATACTTAATTTTGACATTTACAAAGGAAAACCCTCAATATGCTGTGGAAAATTCGTCGATGAGTTCAAGGAATATTCTTATGGTTCTATAGTTGAGAAATATCATATAAAGTTGTAACGATTTGTTACAATGTAGCAAGATACGATGGTATCGTTAGTCCAGCAGCCAAACTGTTAACCTGCCACAAGAGGTCCCACAATTTTAGTGATTGTCGCCATCTTGAATTTAGCCATGATCCTCTGCTCGGAGGGTTATGCAAATAGGCTCAATATCACCCTTGTGAAGTACAAAGTCCCATAATGTCCCCCCCACCACCATAACCCACCCTCGTCCTGGAAGGGTTAAAGCTGATCCAGAGATATAGTGTGGCATGTTTTATCTCCATAGACTCAACGTAATGATGGAAATATTCACATTACTAGAATACCAGTTATATTTTCTATGGTTGCCAAAGTAAAACAATGTTTTATCGAAATGCTTAAGCATACACCCTTCATTTTTTTATACATTTAATGATATGTGGATTGGGAATCAGTCAAAAACCATTGCGAAACCTCCAGAGAAAGATTTGACCAAAAATTCTCATTTGGCTATAGGACTAGTATGTCCATGTTTTATGGCACTACGATTTGTAAGGTCTATACTGTAAAAGAAGTCGTGCGTCCGTCCAACCGCTATGTAGTAGTATGGACGGAGCCGTATGAGCTCTGCATGGGTTTGTGCCACTGAGTAGTAGTATGAAAAGAGCCATGCGTGAGTGGGTGCGTCCGTGTCACTGATTAGGCATATACGATCTTAGAAATGGTGCTTTGTGTCTCTAGAGGGAGAGAAAGGTGCAGGTAGACGAGTAATGTGCTGGAGTGTCTAATTTTGCAATGGCAGCATGCACATCCTCATGATATTTATATGAACTGTCACCCCAGCCTGAGTGAGATGCAGTATACTATAAAAAAGGACATGAAAAACCATTTTATAATATGCTATTGGACCATAGGGTCATCATGATGTCTTACCGACATCGTTGAATACTGTTGACCGTCGCTTTCTTGCAAGAAGCTGGTATATATTTTTTTCTTATTTGCCGTCTAGGACTTCGGTACCGATATTTTCTTATAAAGAAAGGTAATAGGTGAACTGCAAAGCTTTTAATTTTATCTAAAATGTTGCTTATATACATCTTGTCTTATGTGACATAACTTTTATACGTTTTTGGGGCAAATATATTTTGCAAAATTGTAATAATAACAATATTTAAGTTATCCTGTTATAAATCCGCCTTGAAAACTTGCATCGCTTGTCTCTCTTGGTTTGTAGAACGTTATGACGTTATAGCGGTCTCCTTCATTCAAGTTTTATTTAAGGATGTCCGCTGGTGGTTTTTGGCTTTGGCAGCCATTTTGCCTGTTTTTCCTATTGGATTATCTCCCTTTCCTAGGTTAAGATATAGGGATTTCCTTTAAAAGCCTTCTAGCCGAGAATTTTGCACACCAACATCCATCCAATTTGATAAATTTTGACAGACAATATGATTATCTGCAAACAGTTAGAATATAAGAAAAAGTTAAATACTATTTATATGATTTTTTCATGAATATGCTTCAAAACTAGGGCTATTCCCTATGATATCTGGGTTATCAAATTGAGCAGGAGGCAGTCCACTTGACGTTGCCTACAGCTAAAAAATGCACACCAACCTATATTTTTTTCTTTGTTTTTCCTAATATTACACAATTATGAATACAACAACACACATTATTTAAAAAGTTAATTACTTTGATTTACCACCAGCGGACATCCTTAAATGTGACGTCATGCTACGTCGGATGAATGAGCGAGGACCACTATAACGTCATGACGTTCCAAAGACAACGGGAGGCAAGCGATGACATTTCTAAAAGTTCTGGCTCTCGTTTTCTGGAGGTATAAGTTTTGACTTCTCATATATCCAAAATAAAACAATAACCCACAGAACTATTACCACACATATTTGTAACAACTACAGAAGTTCTTGTTTTATGACATTTTAACAGAACATTGGAAAGCTTTTCAGTTCACCTTTAAGGACGCTGAAATTCTTTATGGACTATACTGAATGTCGGATGTGATGATTGTATTTGCCGAGGTCAGAGGTCAGAGGTCAGAATGGTCATATAAGGTCAATTCTTAAGATTATATCAGATTGTTCTGTTTGTCTTTGAATGTTGAAATAACAAAAAAGGTTTAATTACTCCGGCTGACCCCTTGGATTATATACTATTATATTTTCATACCTTTCTCGATGCGTATATACGTATGCGGAGTGGTTTGTGGCTGGTGGCAGCGGATCTAGTTAAGGTTATATTTACACCATCGCTTGCCATGTGTCAACTCTGTTTATGGGTGCGTGCATTTTTGTTCAACACATTTAACATGAAGCCATTGTTGGCTCCCTCCAAAGCGACTAAAACCATAGAATTTCAATAAATTATCCCTTGTGGCCTGGTGATAGTTTTTGTATTCACTCATAGAAAGCTAACACCATGAATGTCTTAACCCTCCGGTTCTATGTATGAAAATAGCGGAGTTCGGGGATATTTTCCTTCCATGAAGGAAGAGTCGATTAAGCGGAACGAACTGGGTGGAAGGTCTCGGCATATCGTTATCTCATGTGTCTATCTTTCAAATTTATTTGTAGCGAGGTGTTGTGGCAGATTAAAATGAAAAAAATGTTATTTGCTTTCGATGTCTATATTGTTCGAATAGAATGCAAAAATTGACTTGTGTTTTTGACGCGTGTATAGAGATTTTTATCTGTTAATAATATATAAGCACCTCGGTCGGAAGGGTTACTTTCTTTGTCCATTAGAACTAAAGCACAATGAAGTCCTCTGGAAGAAGTTGATCCGATTTTTTTTCCTACGAAGTAGGCTACAGATCGCAAATTGTCCGGTAATGAGTGAGTCCATCCGAATCCTTTCGTCGGCAAAATAAGGAGAACCGTTGACATCAGAACCTTGATTTTTGGCAT
The DNA here is from genome assembly GCA_036873755.1 of Hanleya hanleyi. Lineage (NCBI taxonomy): Eukaryota > Metazoa > Mollusca > Polyplacophora > Lepidopleurida > Hanleyidae > Hanleya > Hanleya hanleyi. The sequence continues at coordinate 11,488 of JAVTVY010019785.1, read as the reverse complement.
GAGCGTGCATTAGGGCATTGTTACCATCAAGTTCTGATCTGAAATAATTCTTATTAAAATTAGATTTATAATTAACACTTCAATATATTGCTATATATATATGTAAGGTTTAGCCTGTAACATGTATCCTCTTTCACATCCAATCATTTCATCATTGCCAAGAAAACTGTGGTCTGTTTTGCTCCAGCGTTTTATCGCCAATGAGTATCAGTTACTGTCCGTCTAAAAATACCCTGTCATTGAAATAGTCCACTATGCCACATGGCCCTATTACAGAAGATGTAGAGACGCTATTTATTCGTCTTTACCGGCTATGCTCAGGAGAATCACATAGAATCATTATTATCTTGTGCATAGAAGGTGTAGGGTCTTGAGTTGAATTACCGTAAACTACATAAATGCTACCTTTCTACTATAGTACTATATATAAAAATGTGTTGTATTGTTGGGAAAATAATGTGATTCAAAAAGTTGTTTTGATCCTGGACAAGGGCACTGAAAACCATTAAAGAGATGTAAATGTATTTTCACACGTAAAGCTTGAAATCTACTAAACCTATATTATTCAATCTGTTTCCTTTAATTAAGAAATTGTAAAATTAAATCGGCGATCGTTATTTATTTTGGAATGAAGGCGCATTAAGAGACTGTTACCAACAAGTTTTGAGCTGACCTATTTTTGATGAAAATTTCTGGTGATTTTTGATGAAAAGCACTGGCGATTCTGACTTGGGCGGTGCCCATCTTAATATGAGCAGGATTTCAACTGGGGGTGGGGATTTCCAAGAGTTCAGTTCGTGTTCGAGTCCTAATGCCTACTGTACTTCGTAGGTCCTGTGACGTTAGTCACACTGCTCATGTTGTCAAACCTGTTGAGTCAATTTGCCTTATTTTTGTATATCCTGATATTATTGGCAGTTAGACGACATGGTGAAATTATAGCAATCCAGAAGCTGTGTGTAAGATACCCCTACCCTTACTTTCTGTGTGAAAGAATGATAAATAATGCCCATATTAAAATAAGTATGACTTCCTAATCACCCGTGTTTTGGGCTTTTCAGTTTTATTCAAGATCCGCTGCTGAATTTTTAGCATCAACAAATTCATGTAACTATTAACCAAGGGGCGTCACACATGGGCTATTTCCAAATTACATACCAAAGATATTACGACTAAATGGTATATAGGCAAGTTCAGTCCAGAATATTTTTCCAATGTCTATCCGATCTCTAATTATATAATTTTCCTCGGGACAGATTGCCGAGTTATTTTTTGCCAGTAGATCTTTTTCTATGTTAAAGCGAAAGTATAGTTAGAGGATGAGAATTTTCATTATCAATACATTTGTAGGAGCGAATACTTTGAGTCACCCAGGCGATAATATTAATATTATACATATATATAGTAGAAATAAATACAGCAAAATCTGTCTTTGTGTACGGCAGAGTAATAAAAAGCTAAGAATAAATGACGAACTCCACTGTCTGTTTGTAGCTAACTAGTTTTGAAAGCTTTAATGATCAACTCTTATCACGACTTGCATTTATGCGGTCAAATTAACCGTTTGTTTACACATCCTTCACATGCGCAAGGGCATGCGTATAGACCATAAACAGTTTCTAACAACATGGAGATCGTAAGTGCGGAATATAGTAACATGCACGATTAATAATGAATCGGATAATCGGACTATAACTGATCGGAGATCTCGGACTAATTAAATAAAATCTGACAGCATTTTCGTTATTTTGGGATTACACTATCTTTGTATAGCACAGATTCTAGTGCAGAAAATTGGTCGAGTACCGAGCGGCATTCTAGCCAGCGACCCCCAGAGTAAGGTACCTGATCTCCAGCACGATCACTTTCTGACAAAAATATCTTCCTAAATATTAAAATCTGGTCATTAATTACCCTGAATTATTCTGCGTGGTGACGGTGGATGAATATTCGCTCATGGATCGCTCTCTTATTGGTGTATTTTCTGGTCAGATCGGGTCAGACTACGGTCAAATTAACGGTTTTTAACAACAACATTTGTTTGCACATTCTTCAAATTCGCAAGCGCATGCATATAGACAATAAAATGATCAAATAAACGGACTATTAATCGAGATATTGAAATGAACATGACCATGGGCTAATTAAATAAACTCTGGTCATTGATTATTCCTACGAAGTAGGCTACCATCTGCAAATTGTCCGGTAGTCGTGAGTGAATGATTGAGTGAGTGAGTCCATCCGAATCCTTTCGTCGGCAAAATAAGGCGAACCGTTGATACTAGAACCTTGATTTCTTGCATGAAGGTGCATTAGGGCACTGTTACCAGCAACTTCTGAGTTGACCTACTTTTGATGAAAATTTCTGGTGATTTTTGACGAAAATCACTGGTGATTCTGACTTGGGCTGTGCACATCTTAATATAGGCAGGATTTCAACTTGGGGCGGGGGGATTTCCAAGAGTTCAGTGCGCGTCGGAGTCCTAATGCCTACCCTACTTCATAGGTCCTGTGACGTTAGTCTATGAGGCGCCGTTTGTGACAATATTGTCAACGACAAATATATAGAGTTAAAACCAAAATATAAAGTCGCCGTTTGTGAAAATATTGTCAAACACAAATATATAGTTAAAACCTTTGTAAATATATATAAAACGAAATAAATAGGGCCTATATATAAAGTTTTTTTTTTTTTTTTATAAATATTTTTTTAACATAAATAACGATAGGAAGTTAAGACGTTAAATTTAACGTAAATATAAAGTACACGAACAAACTTAAATAAAGTGTACATGTAGAGCGCGCGAATGATACTGGTTAATCAAAACTACAACTGGGTTCTGAAGCGAAACTATGACAGCGGTGAAAGCCACTCGCATGTCACAGATGTGGCGAATCAAACAATAAGATCACGTACCTGAACATATATCAGTTCACTGCCATAGTGATTTAGTAAAGGCCTATTCCAATTTTCAACAATTACTGTTGTCATTTACAATCGTACTTCAGAGTTATCACATCAATTAGATATAAGTACATCTACTTATAAATCAACATAAGATATCCTAGCCTGCAGCCAATATCATAGCCTGTCCCTTTGATGTTCAATCCACGATTCCGCCGGCCAAGTCGCTGGTTGCTATTTGCCGCATAAAAACATCAACAGAAGTTGAAATAAAACATGCGCAATAACGATGTATTAATTATGCGCAGCACAAATATTAGGCAATTTGAAATCATACTGAATATGAGCATATTTCATTGATCAGAATATGACCATTGATAGCTTAGTTATAGGATTTGTAATTATATTGTCGTTTTTGTATATTTTATCGTTTTTCGATAATTTCCGCATTTCCAAACAAGACGAAAATTTGTACTTGGTATAAGTACAGCGAATGTGGAAACTAATGGCTCATGATTAGGCATTAGGACTCCGACAGGCACTGAGCTCTTGGCAATCCCCCCCCCCCCCCCGCCCCAAGTTGAAATCCTTCCTATATTAAGATGGGCACATGCAGCCCAAGTCAGAATCACCAGAGATTTTCATCAAAAATCACCAGAAATTTTCGATTAAAACAGTATTGAATATTTTGTTGAAGATCAAAAGTGATGGGATTGAATGAATAGTTTACCAGTTACTGTGCTGATGTGAATCTGTGACACACCAACACACTCCGTGACAGTGATTCTGTGACACACCAACACACTCCGTGGCAGTGATTCTGTATCCCTTAATCAAGGAATCAGAATTTGAAATGACAAGAAAAATTTTGATATAATTACACATGTAATGTTTTTGTTTAAATTACACCCCCAGTTGAAATCCTGCCTGTATTAAGATGGGCACCGCCCAAGTCAGAATCGCTAGTGATTTTCATCAAAAATCACCAGAAATTTTCATCAAACGTAGGTCAGCTCAGAACTTGTTGGTAACAGTCTCCTAATGCGCCTTCATTCCAAAAATAAATAACGATCGCCGATTTAATTTTACATTTTTTTAATTAAAAGAAACAGATTGAATAATATAGGTTCAGTAGATTTCAAGCTTTACGTGTGAAAATACATTTCCATCTCTTTAATGGTTTTCAGTGCCCTTGTCCAGGATCAAAACAACTTTTTGAATCACATTATTTTCCCAACAATAGAACAAATTTTTATATATAGTACTATGGTAGAATGGTAGCATTTATGTAGTTTACAGTAATTCAACTCAAGACCAACACCTTCTATGCACAAGATAATAATGATTCTATGTCATTCTCCTGAGCATAACCGGTACAAAGACGAATAAATAGCGTCTCTACATCACGTTGTTATCTAAATATATGAGACAACACATTTTGGGTATCGGCAACGCTGGAGCAAAACGGACCACAGTTTTCTTGGCATGATGATCAAAGTTACTTTATCTAGTTAAATTCTACCCAAAGAAAATAAATTAAGACATGGCTTTGTTTCACCCTCAGTAAACTTTTATCATTGTTGCTCACACAGACTAATCTGAAGGATGATACCACATCTTTCTTTCCTCTGCTGGGTTATTGCACCAGGTGGACTTAATTGGTTGATGTAGGATACTTCACCATCAGTGGGTAATTTGACCTGAATTCGAAGCCTGATGTGGTCAATGATGAAATGTTTGGATGTGAAATAGGATACACGTTAAAGGCTACAGTTTACATATATCTATAACAATATACTGAAGTGTTAATTATAAATCTAATTTTAATCAGAATTATTTCAGATGAGAACTTGCTGGTAACAATGCCCTAATGCACGTTCATGCCAAAAATAAAGGTTCTAATGTCAATGGTTCTCCTTATTTTGCTGACGAAAGGATTCGTATGGACTCACTGACTCATTACCGGACAATTTGCGATCTGTAGCCTACTTCAAACTGAAGTCAAATTCCTTGGATCACAGTTCATATTTGAATTAATTTGAAACGTAAAATTGGTTCTACGGAAAGTGGAGGGTATGGCGAACACAGTGTGACTCAAACATACTGCCTATGTGAACACATCGACATCCGTTGAACCTTCCTGTTATAATGACATAATAATAGTTATGTGATAAACAGAATCTTACACTCGTGGCAATTTAATATGAAAGTTATGACACTCGTTGAGTAAGTTTTATATGTTGCTCGCTAAAGCTGGCAACGTATAAAACTTACTCAACTCGTGTCATAACTTTCATATTAAATAGCCACTCGTGTAAGATCCTCTATTTCATATTGTCGAAGGTATAGTTATTTCCTCTATTTCTTTCTGTCACGATCAGTTGATTGATTTATTAAACTCAGACGGTAACCAGGTATGCGGTGTAGTGGCCGTTCAAACACTGGCCAGATTACAATAACCAATGTTTTTTTATGGAAATAGAAAGGACTTAATCTCAGGTAGATTTTACAACAAGGTAGAATGTTAGCAATTTCTCTTCCGTGTATGGCAAGCCGTTTCAGTATTTAATCGGTTATTCAACATATGTTGAAAAGTTTTGTACATATGTACAAAAGAATTCCACATATGTGTAAAAAACAGTTTTTAGACATATGTGCAAAAGTTTTTCACATATGTTGAAAAGTTTTACACATATGTGGAAAAGTTTTACACATATGTAAAATAAATTAACTATTTCACATATGTTAAAAACTTTTGTACATATGTGCACAACTTTTCCACATATGTCAAATAAAGTGTTTTTCCACATATGTGCAAAAGTTTTGTACATATGTTAAATAAATGCCAGGAGAGTTAATGGAAAGGAAATGGACTGCTCCCTGTGGTGTAATCTCTCGTGAATGTTTGTTATCTAACGACCATTTCAAAATGGCGCTGTCCCTCCCTTCGGGGTTTGTTTTTCGTCTCTCCGACTATGCGAGACATGTGGAACTACAGTGAGGACACGGAAGCTTATAATAATAATAATAATAGTACTATATTATCTTAGATTCAAGGTCCATGCATGATCATCGTCCCAAAACGCGCCTCTACTCCTGTAGCTAACGCAGATCGTACTTGTAAACTGCGGTATAGCACAGGGCCTTGTTGTTGGTCAGTTATTAATTATGATATTCTACTCCATAAATATGAGTACGAGGAGAGTATATATGAAAATTAAGATCCTAAATTATTAACTGACCAACAACAAGCCCCTGTTTTTGGTAGCTATATGTGGTACAGAGTATGCAAACTTCAAACGAAAGAGAAGAGCGGGGCTGGGGTAGGAACAAAGTCTGAATTAACAAGACATCTGACATACAGGATCGAAATATGGTAGTGTAGGAGTAATCAGCTAGGTCACAGATAAATAAACACACGAACTCAAGTCTCTTACAGCCATTTCAAGGTCAACCTTACTGAATATGTTATCATTGTGGAAAGATTGTTCCTTTGTTTGCAGGAGGAAAAGGCGCCAAAATGATACCAGGGAGCAGTCGATGCCTACGGCAGATGTCGCAACTTTTAGACATATGTGGAAAAGTTTTGCACATATGTGAAATAAAATAACTATTTCACCTATGTTGAAAAGTTTTATACATATGTGTAAAAGTTTTAGACATATGTGTAAAAACCTTTTTTTCAACATATGTCAAAAACCTTTAGACATATGTGTAAAACTTTTAGACATATGTGTAAAAGTTTTAGACATATGTTGAAAAGTATTACACATATGTTAAATAAATTAACTATTCCACATATGTTGAAAACTTTTGCACATATGTCAAAAAGTTTTCAACATATGTATAAAACTTTTACACATATGTAACCCCTCAGAGACTGGTCAGTTTAGTCTCTGATTGTTTACTAGTTTAAAAGTAGATATATGGGTCTCCCCCTGTACAGAGCCCCGGGAGAGCCCCATCTGTTTACATAGAGGTCATGTGATTTTGCCTTCAAGACTACTGAGCACATGGCATATTGCCCTCTTCTGTTCCAACTGCCACTGAGGGAAGACATGAACTGCAGTCTGCATCTTTATCTTTTCTAAACAGGTGAGAGAAGTTTACTTATTTTCAAGTTGAGTAAACAGTATTTGCAATTAACTTGTTAAGGGTTTAGTGCAGCGGTGTGTTGAGATTTTGCTGTGTTAACTAGGCAGATTTAGCTGCAAAGTTATTTGAAACTTTGTTTTTAACGGATGTCATATATTTGAGCATAATCTAAATTTTAGAGACGAATCTTGCACTGTTTGGTGATGTTTGTTACTAGCTGCTGGGTGTTGGTAACTTGCTTTACCATGCGTCGATCAGTGTTTAGGTTTATTCTATGTTATATTTTAGGCTCAGAGGGGATTTGAATTCTCCCTTTGTAATGTGGTTTGTTCCATGGAGGCATTGCCTGCCTAACTCTGTTGTTTTAGGGTATTTAATGACACAGCAGATCTCAATACATTGTTTGTCATAGATCCTTTTGAGTTAATGTTTATACTATATTCAAACTAAAGATTTGATTTGTTAATTATAAACATTAACAGATTTAAATAATTTCAAGTAAGAGTATTTGAATACTTAATTTGCCTTTTTGGTCAACTGATCTAACATATATGTGTTTGTTGACACGATGGATATGCTTCATCGCCACATCACTATTTCCTAGAGTATTTGAGAACATACGCCCTTTCTATTGATCTCCTTATATCTGTTTGTGTCATATCGACATATGGTCCAAAATATGACATTTATGCAGTGGCTAGGTTTTTCATAGATATTTAGTGTGTCAAAGATAATTTTGGTATTGTGTTGTGGCGAGGGTATGTTCCACGTGTCAACAATTTTATGTATTTGTCATGCAAAGTATATTTGTGCATGCCCTCTTCTGTTCCAACTGCCACTGAGGGAAGACACGAGCTGCAGTCTGCATCTTTATCTTTTCTAAACAGGTACTGCAGTCATGTTCTTCCCAAACCAACATTATAGAGCCATGCTCCGGCTGTTTCCAGAGCTTGATGACAGCCCACCAGGCATGTGATTTTTAGCCATGCTCTGGCTGTACCCAGAGCATGATGACAGCCCACCAGGCATGTCATTTTCGGGCAGACTAAAATTATTACGAAATTATCAAAGTACCAAAATTGAAAGCATTTCATTTATCTGCAGATTTACATACAAAATTGATATGGATTGATTGATTAAAACATATTTCATCCATATCACATATACTGTGTTTGTCTGAGTTCCTGAGTTGAGCAGTACATGTAATACAGTCATGTCAACACACCCGAGTCCACTCCCGAAAACATGTAAGATAGTTTCGTAGACAAATCAACGTCACGATACCAACATGTCTTACAACATGTGAGACGTCCATATATATACCATGGACAAACAAGTCTTACATTTGGCGCCCAACGTGGGGCATGGTGTGGCTTTATACAATGTGACTGTTGCAGTATATCTCTTCCAGGACTTTTCAGACTTGCATTATATAATTTGAAGGCAGCCTGGTATTTATTACTTGATTAGATATTTCGGCTAATACCAGACTGGCCTATTTGTGTACTGAAAGCTTTAAAATTATCTCAAAGTGACCTTGGCAACTCCAGAATCTTGTTTGTGTATTTGTGGGTTGGAAGGCTGTGATATAATCAGAGATTAATTTACTGGTGATATGATAATGTTCAGAGGATAAGAAATGTGGTCCTATTATTCAATTTCTAGTTCCTTATGACCTTGTACCTTGTATTTGGTGATTGTCTCTAGGTTTGCTGAAGTTATCTGTGATAAGGAAGCTTCATGCCTGAAGAATAAGCCTGGGGTTTGGCAAATGGTATCAGAATTGAGATTAGGCCACTTGTATGGAACTTCCTGAGCAATCTTGAGTTTCAGATAAACACTGAGACTATATTCCTAATGCTGATCTCTGATTATAGCCTTCCTACATACTCCAATATTAAACTGGAATATTATAGTTGCCATGGATAAACTTTAGAGACTGAAAATTGAAGCACTTTTTTCGGCAATTGAATTTGAAGTCCATTTTGACAATTTTGGCAACTTAACAGTACAGATGTTTTGACAGTCCATCACATAGACGTCTATTATTCAGTGTTAATTTCACATGAGATTTAATCTGGATCTGAGGGACTAACGAACACTCGTTGTGGGGTTAGTTTGAGCCATGCCATATCTTGATGCAGCCTCGTCCTCAGATTGATAAATCTGTGGAATTAACCTGGAGACATCTGTACATTTATCAAAATTGCCCATATACTGCCATCAACCAGTGAGGTTTAGAAGGAAACCTGGAGAATCAGATGACCATAGATGACCTGACTGGACAGTCCATGTATCTCGCTCTAGGGATCATACCTCAATTAAATTGGACGTTGATGATGTCAACGGCATGGGAAAACCTGGAACTTAACCCTGATGGAAGTGCCAACGGTGAATTCCTGGACGTTTGATGGCGAAAAGGGACTTCTTTTGAATGCTTATCTGGACATCTCATCTTTCGACACCTGCTGTTATGAACTTTTATGTGGTAAATTTGCAGGTTTATTAAAATGGCAGAACTATCAGTAAAAGTCGTGAAACACGTTACGCAAATAACTTCCAGACAATTTCTTAACTTGTCACCTTCATTGACATACTATCTGTGAATCGGATACAAGTAAATGTGTAGCTGTTCACTGTTTCAAGTTGTTTACCTGCCTGTAATTGATATACAGCTGTGTCAATGTATTCCCCATATTCACATATCCCTTATGTTTATGTGTTTTGTAATATGGTTAAGGGAATTTTACATTGGGTTTTGGCTAAAGAGTTAATGTTAGTTGACAAAGACCATGGTGCTCATAAAATATATGAGATATTTATGACACTATATATATGCATACTGTGCATCCATGTTAAATGGATGCTTTAGGTTTCTCTAAATCAGAATGCAGGATCACGTCCCATCAGGACTTGATAACGTTACCTGTCATTATATTTAGATGCCTGGGATGAAGCAGGGTGCCGGTTTACCTGTGACTGGTAACGATTATACGGGAATTTCTGATACATTATATAAGTATGTGTCAGGGTTTTGTTCTAAGTTACCTCCCTTTGTATGATTCAGTTGCATTGGTCTGTTGTCTGCTGATTTTTGCTCCAGTCATTGTCTACACTCTTAAGATATGCGTGAACTTTACATTTTCATTTGTCAACGGTTTACCAACACTTAGGTGTTAACATTTTCATTTTAAGAGCAGTTACCATAAATTGGGTTGATGAATTGTAAACGTGTCTTTTAATTGTCTGGGAATTTACTATAATTGACTCGTGGGCCATCTTATAATTGGATCTTTGTTATCCATCGTGTAAGTAAAGCTCGACATGTAATGAGCAGCCAATCACATTGGTTGTATTTTGGTTGAAATATGTCCTACGTTTGTTATCAGGTATTTTTCTAGTGGTACCATGATAGGTTGCGTAGTGAATGTATAATGTTGGTGTATGAGACACTTAAATACTTTTGGCATATTCATCTTTTTGTTTTCATTGCATAATACTTGTCGACGTTAGGAGTCCCATTACATAAGAAACTCACCTTTACAAACACTATCTTGAATCACACTCTTTGTAAATTTACATTGAAAATAGATTTATCGGTATACTTCAGCTCGCCTGAATATTTAACACCTATTTGTTTGCCTATCTGTTGTTATCCATATGATTACAGATATTTGTATCTTATTATTACTTTCACCTGGCAGGCTGTGGGATTGACTCCACCAGTGGTGTGTGGAACTTTTGATCTCGATTTCGGCTCAAAATTCCTCTTTTAAGGAGGGGTGAATGTAACCCCTCAGAGACTGGTCAGTTTAGTCTCTGATTGTTTACTAGTTTAAAAGTAGATATATGGGTCTCCCCCTGTACAGAGTCCCGGGAGAGCCCCATCTGTTTACATAGAGGTCATGTGATTTTGCCTTCAAGACTACTGAGCACATGGCATATTGCCCTCTTCTGTTCCAACTGCCACTGAGGGAAGACATGAACTGCAGTCTGCATCTTTATCTTTTCTAAACAGGTGAGAGAAGTTTACTTATTTTCAAGTTGAGTAAACAGTATTTGCAATTGACTTGTTAAGGGTTTAGTGCAGCGGTGTGTTGAGATTTTGCTGTGTTAACTAGGCAGATTTAGCTGCAAAGTTATTTGAAACTTTGTTTTTAACGGATGTCATATATTTGAGCATAATCTAAATTTTAGAGACGAATCTTGCACTGTTTGGTGATGTTTGTTACTAGCTGCTGGGTGTTGGTAACTTGCTTTACCATGCGTCGATCAGTGTTTAGGTTTATTCTATGTTATATTTTGGGCTCAGAGGGGATTTGAATTCTCCCTTTGTAATGTGGTTTGTTCCATGGAGGCATTGCCTGCCTAACTCTGTTGTTTTAGGGTATTTAATGACACAGCAGATCTCGATACATTGTTTGTCATAGATCCTTTTGAGTTAATGTTTATACTATATTCAAACTAAAGATTTGATTTGTTAATTAT
>JAVTVY010019784.1:0-72704 GCA_036873755.1 Hanleya hanleyi | reverse complement strand
ATAAAAAATAATAAATAAATAATAATAATAATAAAAAAAAAATAAAAAAATCAAAAAAATCGGCGAGTAGTAGACGAAGGGAAAATTGGGAAGTACTGACCATGCCCCAGAATACTTCATATGCATATCACGGCCTTAAGGCCTATGTAAGATGTAATCTACTTCACATTTTAGTAGTATAAAAAGCGCAAGTCTTATTGACCTTGCCCCTCCAAAGAAATAAAATCGGCTCTATTTTACAGGAGTATATACGCAGGTCACGTGGGTTGTGACGTCACTTCCGGGTTTTCACTAAAAACTACCTCCAAACATAGAAGAGTTCCAATTTTTCCCCTTAGACGTCCGTATGTTCATCCTCCAAACCCAGAAGAGTTCCAATGTTCAACCTCCGGGACTTTTTCACCGGCCTGGCCCGCCCCAGCACGCAGCGCGCGCGCGCGAACGCGGGTTCACCGGGCGCAGCGCGCGTGGTTGTAGTAAGTAAAGTGGCCATTTTGGGGCAGTGAAGGAAGGTATTTGGGGTCGAGATGGACCATCCTTGGTCTGAATGCGTCCTGCGAGGTGTCATTTTGTAGTTCTCGGGGTGTACATTCCGAATTGAGGGATGTTCCCGTCATCTGTGACGTCATCGATGACGTCGTCAGTAGGAGTATTAGCGAAAGTGAGCCTTTTGGGGCAGTGCAGGAAGGTATTTGGTGTAGAGATGGACCATCCGCGTTGCGAATGCGTCATGGGATGTGTCATGTTGTAGCTCTCGGAGTATAGACCCCGATTTCAGGGATATTTACAGCATCTGGGACGTCATCGATGACGTCATTAGTACAAGTTGTAGCGAAAGTGGGCCTTTTGGGGCAGTGCAGGAAGGTATTTGGTGTAGAGATGGACCATCCGCGGTCCAAATGGACCGTGTGAGGTGTCATCTTGTAGCAACGCCCACCAACACCATTCTTAATGCTTCAACGCCCTGGTGAAATAGCTCGGAAGCTCTGATATTCCATGGAATTGTCACTAATTCTTCGAAATGCAGTGATGCCCGTCAACGCCCGTCGTTACACCTTAACACTCTAACATAACGCCATGATATAGACCAGAGAGAGAGAACAACAACAACAACAAGGATGACACATGAGAGAACAACAACAACAAGAAGTTTTTTCATATAGTTTATTTTCCCCAATGTTACGTCATACCCACGCTGGGGGAGCCGCGTTGGGTATATTTACAATTCAAGAAGATTCTTATCCAATCAGAGGCCACCATTTGCATGTTTCATATTCGTTCCTGTCCGTTAGATGTATTTTTGTTCAATCAGAAGTCTCCATTTCAGAAAGTGCCATCTGGACCGTTTATTCTAATCATCGTCGGGCAGGCCAGGATACCGTTGAGGCAACATATCCTCAGATAGTTGTTTGCGCATTCTGAGTATCTATCAGTGCATGGGTGAATACTTTCATCCGATGGAGGTGGTGTTCAGTTTAACCACGAAGAACGCAACATTGGTCATTATCTCCACTATCCACTTGGTGTTACAATTCAAGAAGACTTGTCCAATCAGAGGCCACCATTTGCATCTGTCATATTCGTTCCTGTCCGTTAGATGTATTTTTGTCCAATCAGAAGTCTTCATTTCAGAAAGTTCCATCTTCGGCCATGTTCGCTTTGAACCGTTTATTCTAATCATCATCGGGCAGCCCAGGATACCGTTGAGGCAGCATATCCTCAGATAGTTGCTTGTGCATTCTGAGTATCTATCAGTGCCTGGGTGAATACATTCACCCGATGGGTTGGTCGGTCAGCTTGGTCACGAAGAACGTAACATTGGTCACACTGTCCACTGTCCACTGTCCACTTGGTGTTGGGGCGTTGCAACCGGGCCCATTCCAAGGGATCCACGGTGTTCAGTTTCTCCAGCATCGTCTCTAGCGACACTCGGTTAATGATGGTAAACGGTTGGTCAAATACCTGGATGTTACTGCTCGGGTAAAAGTATCGGGCTTGGACTGTCTCTTTATGCTGCAGCACATAACCAAACGCCAGATTCAATTTGAAGGCCGTAGTTTGATCTTTGAAGATGGCTTCTACGTAGCTACGTAGACGGGCGAGGTCGGTCAGTCGGAAATTGTAGATATCTTGAATAGGGCGATGACGGTGGAAACAGTGCCGTATCATGGACCAATGGCGCCGATAGATGTCACTCACTGGATGGGCGCCCTGTAAGAGATCGCTAGGAACATTTATGGGCTCGTCCAGAAAATGTTCGATGTTGTCAGGCGTATGACTCGAAACCGTAACGGTGGGGTCCGGCTGGATATCCAGGCTCTGAACTGTGGGTATAGACGGGCTCTCCTTCATCGCATCACCAGTGGCATTCGTCTCCCTGGGCTCATCCTCACTAGGTCTGACCTTCCGCTGCTCCTCCTCAGTAGGAAGTTGTCGCACGTGCCATGGTACCGGGGCATGAATCAACCGTTGGTGTCGCAGCAACTGACTGCGTCGTTTGAAGAGTTGACCACAACCGTTACATTGTTCCGTCGCGCCCTCGTGGAATGAGCGTTCGTGGCACAGTAAATGATCCTCCCGATTGAATGACTGTGCGCAGGTTGTACAAGTATACCGAGCATCGTTGTGGGTGGAGGCCTCGTGGCGTCGTAAATTATCTAGACGAGTAAACAGCTTCTGGCAAGTTGTGCAAGTGAACATCTTGGTGGTTGACAGAGTGTCTGATGAAACGTCCAGGCCGCTTCCCTTTTATAGCACGCTAGCTGGTGATCTATTTTTAGCACACTCAGTTCAACTATCCCCAAGTCGAGGGCCGAGCCTTGACATCTTCGGTAACATCCGTGTCTCTTCGGTCACCTCCGTACCGTCAACGATCAACATGTAGACATATAGAGTATGTACGGCATGTTATGGTATTCATCAGTGCATGAGTGACGCATTCAGCCGATGGGAGTGGTCGGTCAGCTTGGTAACGAAAAACGTAACATTGGTCACACACTCCACTGTCCACTTGGTGTTGGGGCGTTGTTGTTGGGCCCATTCCAAGGGATCCACGGTGTCCAGTTTCTCCAGCATCGTCTCTAGCGACACTCGGTTAATGATGGTAAACGGTTGGTCAAATACCCGGATGTTACTGCTCGGGTAAAAATATCGGACTTGGACTGTCTCTTTATGCTGCAGCACATAACCAAACGCCAGATTCAATTTGAAGGCCGTAGTTTGATCTTTGAAGATGGCTTCTACGTAGCTACGTAGACGGGCGAGGTCGGTCAGTCGGAAATTGTAGATATCTTGAATAGGGCGATGACGGTAGAAACAGTGCCGGATCATGGGCCAATGGCGCCGATAAATGTCACTCACTGGATGGTCTTCGTGTAACAGATCGCTGGGAACATTTATGGCTTCGTCCACGAAGTGTACTTTGCCCTCCACGTCGTACAAAATCTGGCCCAAGGTCTTGTCGTCGGAATTTGACTGTTGAATTAGGGCGACATCATCATCGGCCCTCGTGCGATGGGTGGGAGTTCCCCCTGTTTCGATATTGATGCCTACGGGCTCTTCTATCTGCAAACGTGGCTGCGGAACAGGGTGTCGTGTGCGTTGGTGTCGCAGCAACTGACTGGTCAGTTTGAAAAGCCGACCACATTCTTCGCATGGACGCTTGGGTACTTCATGGCGTGCACGTGTGTGGCGCTGTAAATGATCCGGGCGCTGAAACGACAGTGTACATATCGTACAGTTATACCGGGCGGTTCCTTCGTGCTTGGTAGCCTCATGGCGGCGCAAGTCGTGCAGACGAGTGAATGATTTCGAGCACGTAGTACAAGTGAACATCTTGGTGGTTGACAGAGTGTCTGATGAAACGGCCAGACCGCTTCCCTTTTATAGCACGCTAGCTGATATCATGTTCGGGCACTTCCGTGTCTCTTCGGATGTAAAAGTCCCGGATGTAAAAGTGCCCGAATGTTTACGAATGTTCCACCATTCCGGACTTCTATCAGGTCCATGTCCAGAAGCTCTCATGTCCTGCATGTGAATAGTCATATTGTGTGTGTATGCATGTGTGTATGTGTGTGTGTGTGCGTGTGTGTGTGTGTGTATAGGCTTGTGTGTGTGCGTGCGTGTATGCAAGTGTGGGTATGCGTCTGTGTATGCGAGCGTTTGTGTGCGTATGCAAATGTGTGTTTGCGTGTGTGTGCGTGTGTGTGCGTGTGTGTGGGTAGGTGGTTGTGAGTGTGTGTGTGCGTGTGCGTGCATGTGCGTATGTATGTGTGTGTATGTATGCCTCTGTGTGTGTGTGTATGTGTGTGCTTGCGAGTGTGTTTCTTGGATCGGAGCTCTTGGAGCTCAAAGCCTGTGGAGCTCAGAGGTCGGAAGTGACATTTGCATATGACCTCTGTGAGGTCACTTCCGCTTTCGTTCACGTGACCGGAAGTGACCTTTGACCCCGGCGCGCAAAGGTTTCCACCGCACCGCGGTGGAAACCTTTACACCGCGCGCGCGAAGAGAGGTGACCGAAGAGACACGGATGTTACCGAAGATGTCACGGCTCGGCCCTCGACTTGGGGATAGTTGAACTGAGTGTGCTAAAAATAGATCACCAGCTAGCGTGCTATAAAGGGGAAGCGGCCTGGACGTTTCATCAGACACTCTGTCAGCCACCAAGATGTTCACTTGCACAACTTGCCAGAAGCTGTTTACTCGTCTAGATAATTTACGACGCCACGAGGCCTCCACCCACAACGATGCTCGGTATACTTGTACAACCTGGTCATTCAATCGGGAGGATCATTTACTGTGCCACGAACGCTCATTCCACGAGGGCGCGACGGAACAATGTAACGGTTGTGGTCAACTCTTCAAACGACGCAGTCAGTTGCTGCGACACCAACGGTTGATTCATGCCCCGGTACCATGGCATGTGCGACAACTTCCTACTGAGGAGGAGCCGCGGAAGGTCAGACCTAGTGAAGATGAGCCCGGGGAGACGAATGCCACTGGTGATGCGATGAAGGAGAGCCCGTCTATACCCACAGTTCAGAGCCTGGATATCCAGCCGGACCCCACCGTTACGGTTTCGAGTCATACGCCTGACAACATCGAACATTTTCTGGACGAGCCCATAAATGTTCCTAGCGATCTCTTACAGGGCGCCCATCCAGTGAGTGACATCTATCGGCGCCATTGGTCCATGATACGGCACTGTTTCCACCGTCATCGCCCTATTCAAGATATCTACAATTTCCGACTGACCGACCTCGCCCGTCTACGTAGCTACGTAGAAGCCATCTTCAAAGATCAAACTACGGCCTTCAAATTGAATCTGGCGTTTGGTTATGTGCTGCAGCATAAAGAGACAGTCCAAGTCCGATACTTTTACCCGAGCAGTAACATCCAGGTATTTGACCAACCGTTTACCATCATTAACCGAGTGTCGCTAGAGACGATGCTGGAGAAACCGAACACCGTGGATCCCTTGGAATGGGCCCGGTTGCAACGCCCCAACACCAAGTGGACAGTGGACAGTGTGACCAATGTTACGTTCTTCGTGACCAAGCTGACCGACCAACCCATCGGGTGAATGTATTCACCCAGGCACTGATAGATACTCAGAATGCACAAGCAACTATCTGAGGATATGTTGCCTCAACGGTATCCTGGGCTGCCCGATGATGATTAGAATAAACGGTTCAAAGCGAACATGGCCGAAGATGGAACTTTCTGAAATGAAGACTTCTGATTGGACAAGAATACATCTAACGGACAGGAACGAATATGACAGATGCAAATGGTGGCCTCTGATTGGACAAGTCTTCTTGAATTGTAACACCAAGTGGATAGTGGAGATAATGACCAATGTTGCGTTCTTCGTGGTTAAACTGACCACCACCTCCATCGGATGAAAGTATTCACCCATGCACTGATAGATACTCAGAATGCGCAAACAACTATCTGAGGATATGTTGCCTCAACGGTATCCTGGCCTGCCCGACGATGATTAGAATAAACGGTTCAGATGGCACTTTCTGAAATGGAGACTTCTGATTGGACAAGAATACATCTAACGGACAGGAACGAATATGAAACATGCAAATGGTGGCCTCTGATTGGATAAGAATCTTCTTGAATTGTAAATATACCCAACGCGGCTCCCCCAGCGTGGGTATGATGTAACATTGGGGAAAATAAACTATATGAAAAAAACTTCTTGTTGTTGTTGTTCTCTCATGTGTCATCCTTGTTGTTGTTGTTGTTGTTCTCTCTCTGGTCTATATCATGGCGTTATGTTAGAGTGTTAAGGTGTAACGACGGGCGTTGACGGGCATCACTGCATTTCGAAGAATTAGTGACAATTCCATGGAATATCAGAGCTTCTGAGCTATTTCACCAGGGCGTTGAAGCATTAAGAATGGTGTTGGTGGGCGTTGCTACAAGATGACACCTCACACGGTCCATTTGGACCGCGGATGGTCCATCTCTACACCAAATACCTTCCTGCACTGCCCCAAAAGGCCCACTTTCGCTACAACTTGTACTAATGACGTCATCGATGACGTCACAGATGCTGTAAATATCCCTGAAATCGGGGTCTATACTCCGAGAGCTACAACATGACACATCCCATGACGCATTCGCAACGCGGATGGTCCATCTCTACACCAAATACCTTCCTGCACTGCCCCAAAAGGCTCACTTTCGCTAATACTCCTACTGATGACGTCATCGATGACGTCACAGATGACGGGAACATCCCTCAATTCGGAATGTACACCCCGAGAACTACAAAATGACACATCCCAGGACGCATTCAGACCAAGGATGGTCCATCTCGACCCCAAATACCTTCCTTCGCTGCCCCAAAATGGCCACTTTACTTACTACAACCACGCGCGCTGCGCCCGGAGAACCCGCGTTCGCGCGCGCGCGCTGCGTGCTGGGGCGGACCAGGCCGGTGAAAAAATCCCGGAGGTTGAACATTGGAACTCTTCTGGGTTTGGAGGATGAACATACGGACGTCTAAGGGGAAAAATTGGAACTCTTCTATGGTTGGAGGTAGTTTTTAGTGAAAACCCGGAAGTGACGTCACAACCCACGTGACCTGCGTATATACTCCTGTAAAATAGAGCCGATTTTATTTCTTTGGAGGGGCAAGGTCAATAGGACTTGCGCTTTTTATACTACTAAAATGTGAAGTAGATTACATCTTACATAGGCCTTAAGGCCGTGATATGCATATGAAGTATTCTGGGGCATGGTCAGTACTTCCCAATTTTCCCTTTGTCCACTACTCGCCGATTTTTTTGATTTTTTTTTTATTATTTATTTATTTATTTATTTATTTATTTCCTCGAGAGCTTTAAAATAAGACCTCACTCTACCCAATCGGGCCACTAGTGCTCCACCTAGACTCCAACATGTCCACCCCGTATGGATTTATACATACATTGGGCTAATATCCCAGTATATGAGTGTCTATGGGTGTATATGCATCTATTTACAAGCCTAGCCGGTACTTAAAAAAACATTTCATAGCTTTTCCCATCGTATTCTACAACCTCATAGCTCATAGTAAAATCCATAAAAAAAAACTCCACCACCCAAAACACGCAAAAAAGATAGAAATGTGCGAATCAGGGAGATTACCTTTGCCTACAAGAGAAATTGGCCTAGTCTGAGTTGTCTCCCTTGCATCAAAGCGTCTAGATGGGGCTGTGGTTTGAAATGTGCGATTATCCGGGGAAGCCGGGGAAATTGACCTTGGGTAGCCATTTTTCTTAGCGTTTGTTACATAAAACAGACCTGTACGGAATATTTCCACTCTTTTAAACCATCCACACCCAACAAAATTATATCAAACTAATTCATGCATTCAAATGTAAGTGATTCATATACCGCGGAAGACCACATGAAGGTCCCCACCGATGACGTTCGATGAACGTTCGTGATTTTTCTTTGCTGGTGCAAACTGGACAATAAATACTCGACACTGGGGTGGCACTGTATCATAGACTGGTCGCAATATATGTATATTGGTGTCCAGAACTATTTGGTGTAAAATGTCTGTGGAGCGGACACAAAACTAGACATTTTTTTTCAGGCATATTTTCTCATCGCATGGGCGGAAACAACTGCCGAAACAAATATTACCTCAAAGGCAGCAAACCAGTTAGCAATGTAAGCCTGAACAATTATATTTTCAATGAATACAAGGTTGTGTTGAGAAATATATCTCAAAATATGATTAATTAATGATTTTCCATCATGACAAACGAACACCCGACCGGCTTCCAACAAATATGGCGGCGGGTATTCGAAGCTCGAAGTCAGAAAATTGCCAAACTTCAAAAATTCAGATCTCATCAACCAGAACGTCTTATGTGCTCACAGTTATTGACTATATCGTAAAATATGTATACTTGCTAACCTTAGTTGGGTTCGTGATGAAATAATTTAGAAATAAGTAATTCGAGCACTTTTTGTGACATAGCAAAACGAAGATGACAGCCGTTTCCCTTTTCGCTGCGATGGTTAACACGAAAAACCGGCTCAGTTATAAAAATCCATATCTCCGTAAATATGAAATGTCCAAACTTTTTACGTCAAGACAATATTCTCTTATATGTGTACTTCCTATTTCCCGCAGGAATTTATGCAATATAAATTCTTTCCGCAATAAACTTACAATTTACTGGTAATGGTAACGAAATTCTCCGTCTCAATTTGAGCTTCTTGTACGGCGGCGGAACGCCAAGATCAAAGAGCGCGTGCTGCAACGTAGCAGATCACGTGAGGGTCTAAATATAGATCGTTTGTTTACATATATCAGCTGATCGTGTCTGATATATAACAAACAATACCTTATAACAACAGTACTTTCCGTAATATCTGAATAGTTGATACTCGACCAAGAATTAATTATGACAGAAAAATTATCTTAGATAAGTTTTCGCCCTATTCATAGAAGTATTATTTCCGTCACATCAATTTCTGTCACAGTACTTTTTCAAAAATTTCACCAATTCGCTCCGGGCAAGCCCCTGTGCTGGTTCAATAATTTCAGTCCGTTATGCCGCCATCTTAAACCCACCACCCACCCATCCACCACAGCCGCCATCTTAAACCCACCACCCACCCATCCACCACAGCCGCCATCTTAAACCCACCACCCACCCATCCACCACAGCCGCCATCTTAAACCCACCACCCACCCATCCACCACAGCCGCCATCTTAAACCCACCACCCACCCATCCACCACCACACATGACCCCATGTGACACAATACTCGCTTCTGATTGGCTGATTGGTCTTTCTGCCGGAACTATGCACTCATTGACCTTTTGTCACCCTCCCGTGACCTCCCTAATATGCAAATTTCTGAGGTCAAGTGACCTTCAAATACTCTTTGTATACTACTCTCCTCAAAGAGTTCAACCTTTCTTTGGTTTTCATACGCAAAAAAACTGTTCAATTCTTCTGCGGTATAACGGGAGGATACGAGAGTCTCAAAATACCATGAACCGGCCTGCGACGTCAATCACCTCATGTATTGTGAGAAGAGTTCCTGGATTGAAGTGAGCCGCCATGTTGACTCACGGTCCTTAGTGTTTTAGAAACTTACCAATTAGTCTTGATCGAATATTGACGTTTGTCAAAATATGAATGAGAGGTTTAATTGCTGAGTTAGTGAATGAGAGAGTTAATTGCTGAGTTAGTGAATGAGAGAGTTAATTGCTGAGTTAGTGAATGAGAGAGTTAATTGCTGAGTTAGTGAATGAGAGAGTTAATTGCTGAGTTAGTGAATGAGAGAGTTAATTGCTGAGTTAGTGAATGAGAGAGTTAATTGCTGAGTTAGTGTACGTAAGTGTGACAGAAATAACGCAGACCGAGTAGGGAATACTCCCGTCACACACTTTGTACAGTGGCCAGGCTATACAAGAAGGCAACCAACAGAACAAACACATCAAGATGATGAGGATCATGGTGTTCGAACACTGTCGGTTCTGAAATCTAATCTCAGACATTTCTGCCGAGAGTCTCTGAATAGTTGCACACTTAACTAAAGTTCGGGATAGTTTGATATCAACACCAGACAGATTCTCTTCACACATCGGTGAAATGTTCGACGCTGGTGCTGTTTCAATAATATCATTTTGACTAACAACAAATGCACATTGGACCATGGAGGATCTTCCGCTAGCAACACATCTTTCTGTTGGTTTTTTAGCATCGGTCTCGTAGCGTTTTTGTATTTTGCATATTGAGCAGATATTCTTGTCTTTTTTTCGTGAAACTTCACCTTGCATTCTTTTCCTCAGCGAAAGCAGAAGAGCAACATATGCGATAACCAGAAATATAACTGGGTAACAAAAAGCTGCAAAGGATAGTATGAGAGTAACGAACGTGTGGAGCAAGGAACACGTCCCGTTAAATGAAATACGTCTAATCCATCACTAAATTATCGTCCTAGAATAATCGTCGCCTAAGTTCCACATGGCCGCTGATATTGTCACAGCACGGCGTGTGGTGAACTGTGTTCTGTAGAGAAGAGGAGACGTAACACACTTATACCGATCGTAGGCGATGGCGAGAAGAAAAAGTACTGATACGTTCGTTAGCCAATAGGCTAAAATCATACATGTTAAACACACCGGCACACCAAGAGACCATTCCTGTAACAGGATTTGGGCAACAAATAGTGGTATGCTAATGAGACCCACTCCTAAATCAGCAAAGCGCCAGGGAGGTCGTATAAATCTTGAAATTAGATGCGATTCGACTGGTTTTCCTTATGCACACAATTATGAACACATTTCCAATAACAGTCACTATGAATAAAACCACTAAAAAAGGAGGAAAACAAAATTTCTGCCGTTGCAATTATATGTTGATCTCTTTGTTCTTCCAGTGTGGTCGTGTTCATGTCCGCCACTGTTGAAATCCCGATAAAGTTTTTATATTCCATCATACTTCATCCACATGAGATTGGTAGTCAAAATGGTTAATTGGTTAACGAACAGCACCCGCGGTGTACGTGCGGATCTTCTAGGTATAACGTTCGAAGGAAGGAGCACAAATATTCTCTTTGGTGCTTTATCTTATATCCTGTAAATCCTGTTTCAACGAGTCGTTTACTTGTGGAGTCTGATCTTTTATAATCATTCAGTGGATCTGTCTGATTGTTCTCTAATTTAATGCTAACGTTGGGTGTTCCATAGTAGTCTATGTAAACACTGAATTACCGACAATATAATCACATAATAGTATCACGTTACTGATCGACCGTTGGTAGGCTACAACCTGCATTTCACATATCGTCCTCTGCACACGTTATCGACTGTATATTCTACTCAACACATTCTTCTTTTATCATCGCTCTGTACACTACAACGGTATTTCTCGGTAAAGGCAAACAACGGAATGCAATAATTAACAGTCACAATCACTATATAAAATTGCATTTATAGGAGAGGGGCATTATTTGCATAACCTTCCGATCAGAGAATCATGGGTAAATTCAACAGGGCAGTCATGAAGGTGAGACTGCAATGTTGCATTTTCTTTAAAGATTTTGCCTTTTTGCCTTTATAAAAGTGCCCAAAATTATTTTATTTTACATCAGATAATTATTTCCTAATTTACTACGTAGTTTTATTTCTGAGAAAATAGCATAAATTAAAATTCGAAAAATCTTCAAACTGGCGAAAAGTCTTTATCGCGAATGTTACCAACACCCCCCAACGATTATACGGTTTATGTTGAATATTTTACAAATTTGTATACTCATTTTCTATTTTCAGCCACAGAGAAGTGTTGAATACAAAACTGCTAAATTGACAAGTTGCAACGTTTCATCTGGAGTGCTAATCTCATCGTACACGATTTTTTTTCTCGATTTGCTTAGAATTTTGCACGATAAGGAGTGGCGCAGTTCAGAGAATGAAAAATAAATTCATTTGGGGCATTACTGCTACTTGGAATGAAAAGAAATCACTTCCGATAGATCCTGCTACTTTTGTGACATTGTTCATTTAGAATATATTACACATATTGTTCATCTACTGATAAGCTCGGCATAATACAGAAGCAAAGTAACTCCGAATAACTCAATAAACGTATATGGTGACAGTGTCAGTATTTCGACAAAATTTACTTGTCATCGTGAGGATGTGCTTAAACAGCAATTGTAGGCTCTTATATATCAAAATGAAAAAAACGACTAACGAGGGCTGAAATGGTTAAATACACAAAATTAGATGGCAATAGCCAATCAGCATTATAGCCATTATAGTCAATAGCCAATCTCCATTATGCGAAGCATATCAGTGGATCAGCACGATTTTGGTCAACGCACCGAGCCACTGACCCCAGATTGCACCAAGACACAGTAGCCTACCAAAGGAGCTACAGGCTACTGACGAAGGCTAAATCCCTGATTGACTATTGCCATCTATTTTGTTTTTGTATCTAACTATTTCAGCCTCTGTTAGTCGTTTTCTCTTATTTGTATATAAGAGTCTACGACTGCTGTTAAAACACGTCCTGGCGATGACAACTAAAATTTTGTCGAAATTTTCAGACTGTCACCATGCGTTTGCTGAGTTTATTCGGAGTTGCTTTGCTTCTGAACATACATATTACATATCTCTGAACTTCATATTTCCATATAAATATATATGTTACCACCGGCCATAGTTTCTGCCGAAAGAGTCCACTAATGACTTTTCCTATCCCTGGCCATGTTAGATGACACCATTACATTAAAAGAAATCTATTAATTAACGGAACCTTGAAATTTAAAGATAACATTTCGGACACTCTCCGATTGGAGTTACTTTCCTTCTGCATTACATATCTCTGAACTTCATTTTTCCATATAAATATATTTGTTACCACTGGCCATAGTTTCTGCCGAGAGAGTCCACTAATGACTGTCCCTATCCCTGGCCATGTTAGATGACACCATTACATTAAAAGAAATCTACTAATTAACGAAACCTTGAAATTTAAAGGTAACATTTCGGACACTCTCCGATTTTCAGCCACAATCAGTTTATCTGAATATTATTCGGTGCAGAAAATACTTTTACCTCCAATTCATATACGTTTGCCATTCCAATAACCTTATCCTGTGATACAGTTCTCGTAACAATACTATTTTCCATTAAAGAATCTCCACGTACACACTCCAAATATGTAATTCGTATGGGAGCATTAGTACCAAATGCAGTATAAAAAAAACATAGCATACATATACATAGGCTCGTTTCCAGCAAGAGAGCTGCTGTCGACAGTAAGAGTTGTCAAAGATGTCGGCAAGACATCATGATGTTCCAAAATATCAAATCCGTATCGCTTAATCCAGATGATTTTCGTTATAAAGTCATTATCTGGAGAATGATGTGTCTCAGTCACGCTGTGATTGTGACTGTTCGTATGAACACCGTGGGGATCTTGGGGTAAATGGATTTATACAGTCCCTAGCCCCAGGTTAAGTGTAATTAGACACAAGTTACGTAGCGTAACGCCATAGATCTTGCACGCTACTCTCGTATATTTATATCGATATGCGATATGTATCGCCAAACTGGAGACACTTTGAGTGGGGGCGCTTGATGGTATAGCCCTGCTTTATAAGTCTCTGTAATAATGATTTGTGACGTTGACTAAATCGTCACATTTATCACGAAAAATAGCAAATGCAACCAGACGAGATAGGTATAAGCCATATGCAGGTCCTACTGAAATATTACTTTCCAGAAAGGGATAAATTACAACGTCGAAATTGTAACCTTCTCTGTTGTCGTAAAGTCGACAAGACAGACGGCCCGCTTCATTCTTACAGAGATATAGGCCTAAATATTATGTGCTGTTAGGGCTACCTGTAGTTTTCTACAAATCCGGTAAAGCTGGCTATATATCCTTCACCGCGTCTTTTATGAGTGCACTGAAAATAAGCCGCAGATTTCCACGAGAATGGTCATCGGGCATTTCCTTAAATCAACAAAATCCCCGAAGCCGCGGAATATTCATTATTTAATTAAATAGCTCAGTAAACGTCACTGGAATATGAGTAATAATACTACAAGCGTCTAGTCCGTCATTCATAACTCAGCCGTCGTCCATTAAAGAATACCCGCGTCCATAATCCAAAGACCTACTCCACATCCACATAACAGTATTAGCACCAAATTCAAAAAAGACAATCATAGTATACATAAACATAGGCTAGTTTTCTGCAAGAGAGAAGCGGTCAACAGTTTTCAATGATGCCGGCAAGACATCATGATATTCCAAAAATATAAAATCCGTATCGCTGATCAGTATTCTTAATCCATAATAATCGTTCTAAAGTCGTTATCTAGAGAATGGTGTATCTCAGTCACGCTTTGATTGTGACTGTTCATATGAGCACCATGAGGATCTTGAAGTACATGGGTTCATACGGCCCCTAGCCCCGGGTTAAGCGGAATTAGACACAAGTTACGAAACGTAACGCCATAGATCTTGCACGCCACGTTCGTATTTTGCTATCAGCATGCGATATGTATCGCCAAATTTGAGAAACTTTGAGTGGAGGCGCTTGGAGGAATAGCCCTGTTTTATAAGTTTCTGCAACAATGTTTTGTGACGTTGATTGAAATCGTCACAATTAACACAGGATCTAGCAAATGCTACCAGGCGAGATATGTATACGCCATATGCAGGTCCCACTGGAATATTACTGTCCAGAAAGGGATAGTTTACGATGTCGAAATTGTAATCATCTCTTTTGTCATAAAGTCGACGAGAGAGAATACCCGCTTCATTTTTGTAGAGATATAGATCTAAATATGATGTGCCTGTAGGGCTATCTGTAGTTTCCTTCAAATCCAGTGAAGGTGGATATATGTCCTTCACTGCGTCATTTATATAGCGATTATCCACAGCGAGAAGATCGCCTATATAGCGTTTGGTGAATGAGAAGGAACCGGCTTTGAATGGATCGGTTTTTGAAAGCGGCTGCATATAATCATATTCATAAGAGAACAGATACAGGTCAGCCAACAGGGGTGCGCAATTAGTACCCATTGGAATACCTATATGCTGTTGATATATTGTGTTGCCAAATTTCACATAGATATTTTTAATGAGAAATTCAAGCAACTCTATAAACAAAGGAAACATCCCGTGAACGATATCTCTTGTATGTAGTAGAGCTAAAGAATGCTTTATGGCTTCCGACATGAATATATCTACGATCAGTTTTCTTGAACACAGATACTATTAATGAACTTAGACGGTCAATAAGGTCCTGATGAGGGATTGTAGTATAGAGAGTCGAGAAATCCCATGTGGATACATGTCTGTACGGTATGTGACCTTTAGCATCAAGTTCCTCCGTAAGACATTTTGAGTTTTTTTAATATCCACATACATTCAACGCCAGAGTTTTTAGAAATAGTGGCGCAATACCTTTCCCAAAATGCTTTTACCTCCTGAAGGGCCCTCGTCAATAGGGTTGAAAGAAGCTTGGTGGTGCAGCTTCTAGAACCAGCTATGAATCTAGCTTTGTATGGTGATTTATGCATTTTGGGAGTCCAGTATACTTTTGGTATGTCGTTATGATTGGTTGGAAGACAAATACCTCTTTCCCTGAGAAACGTTTTGTGATTGTTAAATATATATTCCAGAGTAAACGAAGTTTGAGAGTAAGTAGACGTATTTGATGATGATAGGTCTACACTTAATTCTTTAACCAGCACCTGGTAATAGTAATATTTACATATGAATATTATATTATTTGGAGCTTTGTCTGCTGAGACAATGACGAATTTACTCTGGAGATTTGCAAGAACTTCTTGCGAATTGAGGTTTCTCAGTACTTGTTTTGCTTGGGGAAGAGTACTTCTGTCAATATGGCGGATTGTTTCAACGACCTTGCTTTTGGTGAGGTCCAGCCAATCAGCGAGTACTGTAGGTTCAAATTTTTCAAGCTTCTACCAATCAGTGAGTGAGTGAGTGAGTGAGTGAATAGGGTTTAACGTACTGTTCCAATGCAGACAGGACTATCTTCTGGTCAGCCTTCAGATTTATTCTTCTCGGCTCTCTATATTTAGGTCCTTTCATGAGGAGTAATTTCAGATCCTTATCACTCACCACATCAAGGTCACAACATATTTGCATGGTGTATAGATAAAGTTCGACGATTCACAATCACAACTATAGCCTCCTGACGTGTATAAATTCCAGTCAAACACCCTGACAGCATTGGAGTAATTGAATATTTTGGTGGCTATAGATTTAGTATACTTATATGATATGCAAGGAGGTTCTGTGAACTTAAAATAGTTTGGTACAGCATTGTGTGCCTCTGGATCATTCAGGATTCGAGGTAAATTAATAATGTCCAGTCCTTTATCTAAGTAATTGAGTTTCAAGAAAAGCCGATCTTGAGATGTTTCGATTATGTTCACTGGACGATACAACCGACAATACGCTATATCTTGACATACTTTACTGATTCTGGTATTATATTTCCTGAAGACGCAGATTGTTGTATATCTCTGGCTATTCGATCTAAAGCTCTCAGAGGTAAGGCATACAGAACTGTACGTAAGCTATGTATACTATTGGGTGTGTTAGATAAACCCACTAAATAATTTAAAGTGATATGATCGTGAATCATCGAACTATTAAACTTTCGCCAACCATGGCTGCGATGCCTCCGTTGATGGAGTTTAAATAGCTGCGTAATTTTGGATATATTTGAACGGCGGTTTGTAGCATTGCCGAACCCACTGACATTATCATTTAAACCAAACGGAAACACCGACCCAAGTTCTAGCATCCAGAATAATTCCCGCTCTCGGATTTTTCTCTCAAATCCAGAGGGGGAGTCATTGGTAGATGGATAGACGACGTCTATGATCTGAATACTAAAGTTATCCCAGCCATGATCAGGTCCAGAAAAATGCTTACATATGAGCAATTGTTTTTTCCTAACGGATTTTCTGTGACCGTTCACCCTAAGATGGAGTCTTTGGGTGGTCTTGCCAACATACTGTTGACCACACTTCTTACAGGAAACTAAATAAATACAGTTTGTAGTAGAACATACGAGTTAACAGAATATGAGTTACCAGTTAGCGCGGAATTAAATGAAGCTGAAGTATTAAACAGTGGACACGTGAGACACCCACGATGTCCACACTTAGAAATCTTGAAATTAGTACATGTAGAATTCGGTGCTAAACAAAGCTCACGTAATCAGTTTTGGATCTATGCAGGTTGACGAACTGATACACGCAGGTCAGTGAACAGATTCAAAGTTTGTCACATTGAAAATGCCAATTTGTTTTTGTTATTATGAGATGATTTCTTGCGATTACAAGCATCCAGTCCCTCATTAATTATTGATAACTGGTGTAAATATGATAAATATCGAACTTTTTGTCTACTATTCCAAAAAAGGACCATTAAGCTTATATTTATGATAATTTTCGGCAACTTCAGGTTGAAAATAGTCCAGTTATTATCGATTAAAAATATTTCCTATGTTAAAAAGCTAGCAAAGCGACCCGAATAACAAACCAGAACGCATCGCGCAACAGAGCACCCCATGCTATGAAAGTGAATTAAAGTGCAAACAGTGCGTTACTATAGATAACCCCCTAATGGCCGGTAGGGTTTGTTAATAAACTGACACCAAGTCCATAGTTTGAGGATGGGGATTCTGGCTTCTAATCTCCCAATAGGAAGGGTGAGATATACAAAAGACAACGGAGAGACAATTGTGAATGACAAATCAGTACTTCAGTCCACAATATCAGAACATGTAGCGTTACATAACATAGGCAAAGTTATCACTACTATGCAATGTGTTGTATATGAATTATTGCTTACCAAGGAGACCATGTGACCTTACTGAATAACAAGTATCAAGTCTGGGATATATTACAAAATTAAACTGACTGGGACTTTTCCCCACCACTCTATTTACTGTAAAGACCATCGAAACATTGAATAATATAACTATTGTGAACACTGAACTTCAGAAATAAAATAAGCATTATCTGTATTGTATCATATGACTTCTCTATGTTATCAATTATTACTACTCAGCCTATATTACTTAATAATAATAGCATGTTTGGTCATGATAGACTTACCCCCAGTAGCTTGCTTAAAGGCGGCCAGCAGGTCACACACCATTTGCCATTATCATCAGAATATCATCATATGGCCTATAGACAAAACAATATTCAATAATATGAGTAATGACTAGATACAATGGTTGATCATACACAGCCTTGATCCTTTATCTCATATACCATGTATACCAGGACTATATTACTATATCGTAAATATTCCGTCCGAAGGACGGGTTTTCAGTCCGTAAAAGTCAAGATACAAGCACAAACCTACAGTTTGTCTAAATAAACTTTTCCCATCCGAGGGTCCGGTTTACAGTTCAAAAAAACTTTTCCCATCCGAAGGACGGGTCTCGCATCAGATGTTCCATCTCTACAATTATTTACAGTAATTCACACCAATACTTTTGCACACAATGCTAGTTCATCTCAATAAGCCTTCACTAGTTCTCAACATTTAATTAATCCATGATACATAAATCAGAGAGAAATCTGGGCTACATTCCAGTACATCATCAGTAACCATGGTAAATATCACTGTTGTTGGAAAACGCCATAAAAATGGATGAAATAATTCAGCACATAGTCACAGATATAATTCCATCTCCTGGCAGCTCTATAGCAACACACTAGATCACACCACAACACATCCGGCCAGTGGGGGGGGTGTGGCTATGTGTAATATATAAAAAATAATATAAAAAAATATATATTCTCTCAACTACCGTTCTACACAAAGCAGCATACTAATTTACAATATTAATTCCATCGAAAAATATTGTATTACTTTACAATCAGACGGTGATAACTACAATACGCGACAGATTTCAATCTATATTGGAAACACGTGGAACGTATTTCGCACTCACTTCGCCAGAAATTCATATACTTATCTACACCAATGAATTTAAAGTCCGACAATTGTGCCACTATTGTGCGAGAGTTACAAGCTTTCAAGGGAACAATAATTCAATTGAAGATACTCACAAGAGCTTATCGGAAAATTGAAAATAACAGCATAACTTTCGACGGCGTACCGTCAGAATAGAAAATGGCGGTGTGTAACACTTTATCCACGCTATCGGGGACCTACGGAAACTGCCGAATAGACACTTCGAGAGCACCACAAAACCTCCGACATGCACGAATTATCCACTCCGACTCGACAATATAACAGAGCTCGGAATAGAATACTAATATATTGTGCCACCTATCACACTCCCTTGCTAAGACATTGCTGTCTCGGCAGCACGATAATCTATATACATGAAGAAAAAGACTACGAAGTTGGTGTAACAGTAATACCGGCTAACATTTGCACTAGTAACAACTGTGGCTGGGCTATGTTAGACAATACATTTGAGTCTACACCAGTATTTGCAGTTAACCGTTGGTTCACAGTGGAAAGTGGTAGATTGTAAGGGTTCAGTCCAGCTGTGGTACGGCTACTCCTACGTAACGGTGGCTCACTATCAGGAAGGTTAGCGACTGCTCCGTCCACATCCTAGTCATCGAGCAACCATTCAGGCTCCCCTGCTGTGCAAGAAGCACCATCATGGCTTTGTTGTTCATCCGGCTCAGCATTCAAGTGTTCAAATTCATCTGGTTGTGATTCAGTTGAATCAACACAATTTACCGGTATAAGTAGTCCGAATCACTCCTCGTTCTCATCACTTTGAGGTTCCGTTACAGTTTGTACCTCTGAATCCGCTTCCTTCAAACTGACTGGGGCTACATCACTAACCAAAGTCTTGGCGTTGTAAGGTCTTTGCTTAATGTCTCCAGCTAATGGCTCTACTGCGAACATATTGTCACCAACTTTAGCAACCACTTTATGAGGTTCAGGTAGCAAGTCATCTTGAATCTTGTGACGACCCACAACACGATTCTTGGGGAAAACACGTGATCTTATCTGTAAAGGATAGTTGCCTGCATTCTTGTTGTATCTGTCCTGACGCTTTACTGCTTCACGTACCAGCCGTTCGCTTGCCAACTGGAACGCACTCTGTAGTCTCTGGTGGTGTTCGGTTATCCACTCCTCTTGAGGCGCTTGTTCTGGATCCGCAGTCACTCCTAGCATAAGGTCTACAGGCAGCTTCGGCTGTTAAATGAGGTGTACAGTTGTATGCATGAGTTAATTATGTTTTCTGAAGGTCACCAAGCTCCGATGTCGAAACATGCGGAATATCAGACGACAACACTGGCTCAGGCCCAAGTCGTTGTTGTGAAACATTGACTTCTTCCATCCAAACCTGATTGATCACTATCCCAATTGTTTCTGTGAGGTCTCTCGGAAGAGGTGTGGAAGATACGTAGCTGTGTCCACTCTGTACGGATAATTCTTCATGTCGTTGAACTTCAGGAGTATGTTCAGCTCAGGGAGTCAGCATTTTTATTGGTCTTCCCAGATCGGTGCTTGATATCGAGATCAAGCTGTGCCAGTTGGTCAACCCATCTCATCTCAGTTGCCCCAAGTTTTGCTGTTGTCCTTATGTATGTCAGTGGATCGTTGTCTGTGTAGATCGTACACTTTGCTCCAATTAACATGTCCCTATACTTATCAGTCACTGCCCACTTGTGTTCCAGTTCCATAATGCTGTGTCGCTCCATATTCTTCTCATTGCGTCGCACTACTCTACTCGCATAACTCAGCACAACAGATCCACAAGGCTGCTCCTGCGAAAGGACAGCTCCTAAGCCCAGGTGATTCGCATCAACTTCTGAGACAAAGGGTTTGCTAAAGTCTGGGTAGCCTAACACAGGCGTTTCAGTCAGTTTCACTTTGAGTCCAGCCATGGATGCATCACAGGCGGAATCCCAAGCACCTAGACCCAATGGAACCTTCTTTCTGGACTTCTTGTTGGTCTTTCCATGCCCATGCAACATAGCGTGTAGTGGCGCCGCAATCTTGGCAAATCCCTTCACAAATCTCCAATAATATCTGGCTATTCACAGGAACCCTCGAAGCTCTGTTTCTTTGCGTGGCTGGGGCCAGTCTCTTATTGCTGCCGTCTTCTCCGAATCGGGACGTATTCCATCCTGGGAAAACATATGTCCAAGATAGCGCAACTTTTGTTTGAAGAGCTGACATTTAGATGGCTTGCCCTTCAAGTTGAATTTTCGCAGCCTCTCCAATGCCATTTCAAGACGACTCAGGGTCTTCTGGAATTACAACGCATATAAGGGAAGTGGGAAGAGGTGCCGACATACTGACAGAGCCACATGACTTCACAGTATAGTCTTCTGGTTAACCTATTCTAAATCACATACCAAGAATCTAACGATTCGTGATATGTGTTGTATCTCAGGTACGCTTTTATTGTACCTGTTCATGTGGCAACTTGGATGACATGACCACACGGCTCCTAGCACCGGCATAAGCGGTATTAGATACAAATGTAAAGAGCTATGATGGAAATGCTCTAACAACTCGTATATTGGTAATTGGTTGGCTGTGTCGCTGTGACAACTCGTACACTGAGGATTGGTGAGCTGTATCGTCGTCAGATGAAAATGACGGCATTTAACACAAACAGCTAGTCTGCCTTTTGTCCTACCAAACACTAGGATGTCGTCGAGGTATATTAGAAGGGTTTGGAAACTTTGGTATCCAAAGATCTTGTCCATGAGCCTCATAAATGTACTCGGGGCCCCAGTCAATCCAAATGGCATTCTCGTATATTCGTAAAGTCCCCCAGTTCCTACACGGAAGGCTGTTTTCTCTATGTCCTGCTCTCGTGCGCGATCTTGGCTAAACCCATGTGCCAAGTCTAAACTACAGAATAGTTGACTCCAGAAAGAACATCAAATGTTTTCTCAATAGCGATAATCGCAGCACAGACGTATCTTCCCATCCTTCTTACGAACGACTGGTGAACAGTATGGACTAGAGGACTCTAATAACACCTGTATCCAGTGCTGAACGGAGGTAGTCGCGAACCGCGTTCCAATGATGAGGTGGTATTCGGCGATGGGGTGCCCTAACTGGTACATCATCCTCGGTAATAATTCTGTGCTTCACAGCATCACAAAAGCCTATATCGTCCTCAGCAGCACTAAAAACATTCGCATATTCAGCGAGAAGATTCTTCAGCTGATCTCCCTGGTCTCCATCAAGGCCTTCACCAACATCCATCTTGGACAACAATTTCTGCCCTACCTGTCTATTAGAAATATTCTCAGCAGAGTTCTCAACGATGATGGCCTCATTTGCTTCTGTAAACACAATGTCAACCAGTGACCCAGGATGAGCTGGCCGGAATATGCCAGTAGGTGTCCTAGGACTGATATATACATCCTCGTCTGTGAACTTAGCAACCTGTTTAGGTACACGACCTGATCGGTCCACGCTCAAAAGTGATGGTCCAGTCTGTAGAGTTGGAGTAGTGACACCAATTTCCTCTACGATAGCAGTGTAAGTTTCTCTACCCGAGGGTCCATCAACTACTTGTAACGACCAAGTAGGGACTAGTACTGGTTTCTTCCCAGCTGCTCTGACTCTACAACTCTTATTATTTACAGTCTCTGTGGCTCTAGTATCGCCATACAGTGCAAATATAGTCTTCCACTTTCCATCTGGAAGACTTTCACCGGATAAGTTTTTGCACATGTCACGGATCCCAATACTCCGAGAAGTTGTTCTTTCCGTTGTTTCATGGCGATATTCTCTGGATCCTTTGCCACCAAAAAAACCATGTTCTTGAACTCATGACCAAATACAACTAAGTCCAGTTCCAGATAGCCTACAAACGGTATATCCTTGCCGTTCGCTGCAGAGATACCTATCAGCCGACTCACATCCACTAAGTCACACTTTCCTTGTAGAGTACTCCTTGTGCACCCGTGTCCAACAGACACTGCACTCCCACCCCTTGTAACTCAACAGCAGCCTCCGGGCAGGTTCCGATTGCTCTCTTTATGAGCGAGCCATCGTCTAACTGGTAACCTACGGTGTGGCTCTCCACCGCAGGTTTCGCTAGTTTAAATGGTCTTGACATCTTTTTCGGATTCCTTGCCTTCCTTCAAGCAATTCCTCTGAATATGATCCAATGAACCACACGTCCAACAACGTCGCTCTTTACGCTGTTCCTCTGATATGTGGAAGAATTTCCTTCTTTAGCCTTCTTCCCTACCGCTGACATCAGCTGATCTATTTGCTTTTGTTGCCTGGAAATTATATCCTCTTGACGTTGGATGTAGTTTTCTGTGCTTTGGCGGACACCCCTAGCCAGCGAACTGTTCGATCGCGTAGCTCAAAGAATTTCAAATCTGGAAATTTAACATTCAATCGACGAAGCTTACGTTCAGCGATCCGGCGTACAAATCTACCAAACCAAGAGAACAGGAAACTAGGTCATCCTCTCCCTGAACATGTGAGTAGAATTTCTGTTGCAGCGTCGGTAAATCATCACCATCTCCGAAGACACGAAAGAGAACACGAAAAATCTCTTCTGGATTTCCCTTAACAGGGTCACCGCGGCCAAGTATCTCCTGTTTTCCTGGACCACCTAAATGTTCCAGGATCAATGGGGCTGATCGATCCGAACTCAACTTATGCGCTTCTAAGTGACTGCGCACATCTGCAACCCACTCACGTATAGACAAATCACCTGATTTACGAGGGCGGTCTCTGAATTTATCCAACTTTTTGCTTGGAAGAACAACAAATTGCTTGCGCTCATACGCTTGTGCCATCTCGTTCGCCTTCTCCTGCTGAGATTGAATAACCTCATCCTGCTCCTTCATTTGGATTCTTAGCTACTCGAGCTCAGCAAACAATTTGTTAAAAGCTGTCTCCGCCATTATTTCGATATTACCCAGACATTTGACAAATAATGCATGCGATAATAACAGTATCAAATAATATCAACATATAACATGACAGTTAACTCAGATATATAGGTAACTAATTCGTTAATTACCTACCAAACCTTCTGTGAAAAGTTCATCAGATTCCACCAGCTACATTAATTTAGACAGTCCTCTGTGTCCATTTTTCCACCGACAATTGAACAGCTCGGTTTCCAGCATCAACACAGTCATCTTTCAAGTCTCTTCAGCAACACACAGTTCAAGTAGAGTCTGGTCCCCGAATGTACTACAGAAGTGTTGACAGTCAAAGGGACATCTCCCAACTGCACGTGAAAACATCAACAGTCTTCGATATCCTGCCACCAGGGGTATTTAGTCCTATACCACTTCTGACACCATGTAAACCCTAATGGCCGGTATGGTTTGTTAAAGAACTGACACCAAGTCCATAGTTTGAGCATGAGGGTTTATATTACTTAATAATAATATAGCATGTTTGGTCATGATAGACTTACCCCCAGTAGCTTGCTTAAAGGCGGTCAGCAGGTCACACACCATTTGCCATTATCATCAGAATATCATCATATGGCCTATAGACAAAACAATATTCAATAATATGAGTAATGACTAGATACAATGGTTGATCATACACAGCCTTGACCCTTTATCTCATATACCATGTATACCAGGACTATATTACTATATCGTAAATATTCCGTCCGAAGGAAGGGTTTTCAATCCGTGAAAGTCAAGATACAGGCACAAACCTACAGTTTGGCTAAATAAACTTTCCCCATCAGAGGGTCCGATTTACAGTTCAAAAAAGCTTTTCCCATGCGAAGGACGGGTTTTCCTTCAGATGTGTCATCTCTAAAATTATTCACAGTAATTCACACCAATACTTTTGCACACAATGCTAGTTCATCTCAATAACCCTTCACTAGTTCTCAACATTTAATTAATCCATGATACATAAATCAGAGAGAAATCTGGGCTACATTCCAGTACATCATCAGTAACCATGGTAACTATTTACCTTCATTGTTGTTGGAAAACGCCATAAAAATGGATGAAATAATTCAGCACGCAGTCACAGATATAGTTCCATCTCCTGGCAGCTCTATAGCAACACACCAGATCACACCACAACACATCCGGACAGGGGCAGGGGGGGGGGGGGCTATGTGTACAAAAATAATATAAAAAAAAAATTAAAAATATATACCGGATACCGTATACCGTAAATATTGTATTACGTTACAATCAGGCGGCGATAACTACAATACGCGACAGATTTCTATCAAACCAAGTCTTATTTCATATCAATTTCATATATGTATATACCTCTATATATATATATATATATATATATATATATATAGAGGTATATACAATCAATAATCGAGGCGATAAAAGAGCATTCAATTAAATATTCACAAAAGATAAATGATTTTTTGTAGTTTAATTCTCGAAAATATGATGACATCGATATACAGATAAAAACGTTGAATAATATGAAATAACACCCTTTCTGATTATTTTCTCGGTTTTTCCGTTGTCGTAGTTTCTATTTTGAGTCGAAATATGCGTACATATAGAGGACTATCGGCGCCAAACTATGGCACCAACACACCAACACAGGCATCGACTCAGAAGTTTATGACGAGCCAAATTCAATATAATAATACACGGGCTTAACAGAAACCAGGACCATTCCAGAGTACTGTTAGATTTCATATCCATCTCGAAAACCGAGACCTTTCGCGTGTGAGATAGAACCAGGAGGAAATCGCGTAAAGTCGACACAAGAAAGTCCTGGTAATTAGTGTCCCTTTTCATATCCTTTTCTATTGCAACCAAGGACGAACACTTGTCCCCAATGTGGAGAATGGTATCCTACCTGGGTTAGAAGATAGGAGCCGGGACACTCGCAGCCACGGAACATTCTTATATGGTGTTCTATTTGTGCCATGTTTCCGTCGCCTTTTGAAACGCGACGTCGTGTTTCGAAGCGCGACGTCGCCTTTTGGAAAACACGACGTCGCCTTTTAAAATGCGACGTCGCCTTTTAAAAAAGACGACGTCGCGTTTCTTTCCTATCTTTTAACATTGCCAAACAAGACGTGGGTGAAACACGACGTCGCCTTTTGAAAACGCGACGTCGAGTTTCGTTGTGTCGAGTTTTACAATGCAAAAACATAGGAAAGAAACGCGACGTCGCGTTTTAAAAGGCGACGTCGTGTTTTCCAAAAGGCGACGTCGTGTTTTAAAAACGCGACGTCGCGTTTCGAAACACGACGTCGCGTTTCAAAAGGCGACGTCGCGTTTCAAAAGGCGACGTCGCGTTTTGAAAAGGCGACGGAAACTTGGCACAAATAGAACACCATATTCTTAGCCTCCACATCGGTTCTGCCCTGGCCGTTTCAACCGAGGGGATTTTTTACGTCATCGACGTCTTGCGGGGAAAATACAATCGACAACACAGCAAAACACATGGAAGACACAACGTTTTCGCAATTATCTAGGCGCCAAAAAGTCTCCCAACAATGAAATTTCGTACAACACCCAGAAATGTTTTGTGCATATTTCCCTCATTTTTTTTTAATCTGTTGCGAACTAAAGAAAATTGTCAGTGCCACACACGTTATTTTGGAGTTGCCATGACATCGGGCCCTGAAGTTTACAACACGCGGGCATGGCAAATGTATGGAAAATACATGAAAAATGTATGGACTTAACAAAATTTAAAACACAATGTATGGAAAATGTATGGGATGTATTAAAAATGTCAATTCCAATTATGGAATATGTACAACGTACAAGGCACGAGGTACAAATTTGTGTAGATGTAATTGTATGATAAACGTATGGGTTCCTTGAAAGTGAGAAAAAGTAGTCAAACTCAATGCATGGGAAATCTAAAAGATGAAAATATTAATGCATGTATGGAAGCTAACGGAGTCTTTTTAAATTACAATCGTCTGGTCCGTCATTCATAATTCAGTCATCGTCCATTAAAGAATATCCACGTCCATAATCCAAAGACCTATTCCATATTCCATATAACAGCATCAGCCCCAATTTCAAAAAGACAATCATAGTATACATTAACATAGGCTGTTTTAAGAATTAATGGACATCAGGTCTTCCATAAGACCGTGTAGATTGTTTTCTGAATAAGAACATGCATTTTGTGAATATTTACTCCATTATACATTATGAGACGTTTATTACAAATGACCACAGGCCCGCAAAACAAGAGTTTTGGGGGGTGTGGGCGGTGGTATTAGGGTGAAGTGTCGAAATATGAAGTCTCTATATACAACCCCATGCTTTATATAAATCCACATCAAGGTGTGAAACGCACTTTGGGTGAATCGAGAAATAAACAATTTACCGCCAAACAAAAGACATCAGCATATTCTACAAGTATCACTTTATATATTCGCGTCGTCAAATTAGTGAATTTGTGCATTTTTTACCTTTGCCGGGCGATTCAAAATCCAACGTAACTGTCCATCCATCTAGGAAAGTGAGATTATGGCGGGCTTCGTTCTCAATTCTGATTGGTCAGTCGCGACAGCTGATCAGTGCGTGACCTCTCCTGCCGGAGGCGTGTCGCGACTGACCAATCAGAATTGAGAACGAAGACCGCCATAATCTCACTGATCCTAGATGGATGGACAGTTACGTTCGATTCGTAAACCATGGGTTTTCGATTCGTAAACCCTGGATTTTCAAAGTCTAATGCTGATTGGTCAAACTGCATTATCGAGGTCACGTGGGCTGTAAGGGTATAATTTCATTGGTTGCCGGGCCGTATACTGCGTCACATGACAAGGGAAAAGGTGCAGAGAAAGTTGATAATCACTTTTCAAGTCGAAATCCCTGTTTTGTCCTCCGCCGCAACGCGGCCGGGGACTTTAAAATGGTTCAAGCTTGTTTGTGTCCGTGGATGTCCGTGTACGTCCGTGCATGTCTGTTCGAATTTTCCGCAAGCGATAACTTATCAACGCTTTGTTGGATTCTTCCGAAATTCGGCATACGCATTCCTTGCGACAAGACGCCAGTCGGTATTGCATTTCAGCAACATCTGCCTGAAGGTGGCACAACTGGGTCAAAATGGATCTTGGTTCTTTGTGTCCGGGGATGTCAGCTTGAATTCTTTACAAGCGATAACTTCCATTTCCTTAGTCGGATTCTCCCGAAATTCGGCATACGCATTCCTTGCTTATGTCGGTGCTAGGGGCCGTGTGGTCATGTCATCCAAGTTGCCACATGAACAGGTACAATAAAAGCGTACCTGAGATAAAACATATATCACGAATCGTTAGATTCTTGGTATGTGCTTTAGAATAGGTTAACCAGAAGACTATACTGTGAAGTCATGTGGCTCTGTCAGTATGTCGACACCTCTTCCCACTTCCCTTATATGCGTTGTAATTTTTACCTGTATATGACGAGATTCTGCTGGTGGACGTTTCGTACCCGAGGCCCGCCCCCTGTACAGACCTTTTGGTCTTTGATATATGTTGGCATTGTGGGAAGTTAATGCTGGGTGGACATCGGGCCTTACAGACTAGTCTTTTGTGTTAAATGCCGTCATTTTCATCTGACGACGATACAGCTCACCAATCCCCAGTGTACGAGTTGTCACAGCGACACAGCTCACCAATTACCAATATAGGAGTTGTCAGAGCATTTCCATCATAGCTCTCTAGATTTGTATCTAATACCGCTTATGCCGGTGCTAGGGGCCGTGTGGTCATGTCACCCAAGTTGCCACATGAACAGGTACAATAAAAGCGTACCTGAGATACAACACATATCACGAATCGTTAGATTCTTGGTATGTGCTTTAGAATAGGTTAACCAGAAGACTATACTGTGAAGTCATGTGGCTCTGTCAGTATGTCGGCACCTCTTCACACTTCCCTTATATGTGTTGTAATTGCAACAAGACACCGGCTCAGCCGCTGCTATTGCATTTCAGCAACATCTGCCTGAAGGTGTCGCCACTGGGTCTCGCTTCTTCATGTCCATTCCTGTCCGTGGATGCCTTTGCAAGCGATAACTTCCAAATGCTTTGTTGGATTCTCCAGAAATTCAGCATAGGCATTCCTTGCCACAAGACGCCGGTTGATACTGCATTTCAGCAACATCTGTCTGAAGGTGGCGCCACTGAGTTTCTCTTCTTCTTATCCGTTCCAGTTAAAATGGGTCTTCAATTTTGCTATGAAATCTTTCTATTCCACATCATATGATTCACCCTAAAGCTTTTGCATGAACCATATTGTATTTCAGAAGTATAATATCAAATGACTGGCGGGGAAATCCCCGCAGTGCTGAACTACTGTTTTTTTTTAATTTCGTGCCATCTTACATGAAGGACAAAATTTCCTTCAATTTTGCTATCAAATAATTGCATTCCACATCATATGATTTACCCTAAAGCTTCTGCACGAACCATTTGTGCCCACACATGTAACTTACTATATTAATTACAACTGAGTTCCTAAAGTTCGGATGCACACTGTGCATATGATCAATTTCCTGAATTGAATTGAAATCAACCTTGCAGGTCTTCAGACTGACAGATGATGGCATGCAGTTGTCAGTGCGGTTGTTCATGTGCAGGGAGCTTTCTATGGCTTTCATGTCAGCACACCACCACTACCCTCAAGGAGAACTTGTCCCCAACTCCCAGGTTGCCGAGCCGCATCCTCTATCTCTCAAACTAGCCCTCGCCCGACCCTCATATATTGTGTTTGAGCATATATATCTCCAATATATCTTGGCAGAAAGTTGAAATTTGTGTGTAGTCTGCAATATTGGTATAATTCTGCCACCCGTCAATGAATTGCAACCCCAAATGGTTTCAATTTATCAGGCACAGACCCATGCTTTTACCCCTCGGCCAACTTTGGCCATGGGGTATTGTCGTCGTCTTGTACGTCCGTCTGTCCGTACGTACGTTCGTGAGCGAGATAGCCGGAAAACGGTTCCACTGATTCCAAATTTGGTATTCTTATTTACCTAGTCAATGACCAGAAGCCTATTGAATTGGGACCTGATTGGGTGGAAACCTTGGCGGCCATCTTTAATTTTATGCAAAATGGATAATGATCCATATCTCGGAAATCATTCAACTGTTCAATACGAAATTTGATATACATCATCGATACATCAAGCAACTTTCAATGAATTAGCAAACAGGCTTTTCTGATTAGCTGGAAACCCTGGAGGCCATCTTTAATTTATGCGAAATCGATAATGATACATATCTCGGTTACCATTCAATTGTTTTATATGAAAATTGGTATACATCATCGATACATCCAGATACTTTGAATCGGGACCTGATTGACCTAGAACCTTGGCGACTATCTTTAATTTATGCAAAATCATTAATGATCTCTATCTCCGATTCCGTTGAAGTGCTCGATGTAAAATTTGGTATACATCATTGATGTATCAAGAGACTTACGATCAATGAGTGACAGATCTGGTTTCTCTGATTGGGCGGAAATCTTGGTGGCCATCTTTATTTTATGCAAAATCTTTAATGATGTTTATTTCTGATACCATGTAAGTGTTCTATACGAAACTTGGTTTACAGCATCGATGTATGAAGAGACTTGCATTAAGGAATAACCACATCAGAGTGGGGGGAAGGATGGGCGGCCATCTTAAATTTATGCAAAATCATTAATGATCTCTATCTCTGATACTATTCAAATGCTTAATGTAAAATTTGGTATACATTATCGATGCATCAAGAGATTTATGTAATGAATACCGGTTTCACGGATTGGATGGAAACCTTAGGGGACATTTCTAATTGCAAATTTTTTGATAATCTGTATATTTGTTACTTGACTGCTTGGTGTTCCTGACATCTTGGTTCAAATTGAATACATTATGAATGGCTGGCGCCCACAGCCGAGGGGTTTTCAGATGCGCAGCTTCGTATTGTATTGGTAAGTGAGTCTCTTGTCTATAGATCTTGCTTGGAATTGTTTTTCTTGCCAATCCGCCTCTGGGTGGCGCCACCTGGGGGCCAAGTTAAAATTGCATCTCCAGACAATAACTTTTGAAAACCTTAAGGATTCTTTCCAAATTTGGTGTGTGGGTACCTTGCCTCAAGATTTGGCTTGAGAATGTTTTTCGTGTTGATCCGTGTACAGGGGGCACCACGTGGAAGCTAAGACAATAATTTTTGAAAACCTTGACCGATTCATTCCAAATTTGGTGTGTATGTACCTCACCTCAATTTCTCATTTGACATCGTTTTTTATCCTGATCCACATATAGGTGGCGCCACTTGGGGGCAAATTTAAAATTATATTTCCGGACAATAACTTTTAAATACTTGAATGAATTTTTTCCAAGTTTGGTATATGAATACATGTACCTTACCTGAAGGTTTCGCTAGGGATTGTTTTTCTTGTCGATCTGATAATAGGTGGCGCCACCAGTAGGCCAAGTTAACATTTTCTATTTCCAATGTCAAGGAATCTTGCCTCAATATCTCGGTTGGGATTATTTTTTATGCCTATCTGCCTATAAATGGCGCTACCTGTGGGACAAGGTAAAATTGCATTTTCGGACAGTAACTGCATGTTGGACCTGAACGGATTCTTTTAAATTTGGTATGTTGGTACCTTCCCTCAAAGCTATCTTATGGGGCCATGTTAATGATGTTTTTCCTAAGTTTTATGTTTTTACTTTCTTCACAAATAATGAATGTTTCCTTTACTAAAGATGCAAAAGGGATGCCTTCTCGATCGTATTCGATCGACTGTATCTAGTTTCTTCAATATTTGACATATATGCATTCCTTGTGACAAGATGGTGATTGATGTTGTGTTTCAGAAAGATCTTCCTGCAGGTGGCGCCACTTGGGTTCTTTCCGTTCTTTTGTGCTGCAAGCGATAACTTTGAAACGCTTTGAAGTGTCACTCGAAATTTGGTTTCCGGGCAATAACTTGAGAACTGCTCATCGAATTCTTCCCAAATTAGGCATGCATATACATTGTATCTGACATGAGATGTTGCTTGGGATTGCGTTATCCACTTCTGCTTAGAAGGTGATGCCACCTGATGACAAAATCTGAAATTTGTTTTTGGCCAATAACTTGAGAACTGCATGCATTCTTCTCAAATTTAGCATGCATGTACCATGCCAGGAGATGTTGCATGGGATTGCTTTTCATTCACTTGCACTTACAGGTGGCGCCACATTGTGGCAAAATCCCAAATTTGTCCCCGGGTAATACCATGACATAAGATGTCGCTTTAGATTGCCTTATAGCCCACTCGCGCCTACAGTTAGCACCACCTCGTGTCAAAATCTAAATTTGATTTCGCTCGTTGGATTCTTCTCCAATTTGGTATGTAGATACCATGCCATCATATGTCCCCTGGGATTGTATTTCGCCTTCTTCTGCATACTGGTGGCGACACCTGGTGGA
This sequence comes from Hanleya hanleyi, assembly GCA_036873755.1. Classification (NCBI taxonomy): domain Eukaryota; kingdom Metazoa; phylum Mollusca; class Polyplacophora; order Lepidopleurida; family Hanleyidae; genus Hanleya; species Hanleya hanleyi. Next base: position 40,286 of record JAVTVY010019784.1, on the reverse strand, counting down.
CAAATCTGAAAATTGTTTCTGGCAATAATTTGACAACTGCTCATCGGATTCTTCTCAAATTTGGTATTTATATGACATAACATGTCGCTTGGGATTGTGTTTCGCACACTTGTGCCTGCAAATCTAAATTTGGTTTCCGGGCAATAACTTGAAGACCCCTCTTCAGATTCTTCCCAAAATTCGTATCTACCTAGACTGTGGAACTCTCTGTTAAATCATGATATTAACAGACAGTGTCAGCGTACTGTTCAAGCTGTGTCCCCTTCAGTGATTGGTCATTCGACTCCGCCATTTTAAACTGATACGAATTGGATCACTATTTATAGGAGCCACCCCAATCTTCATACACAACCACGTGACTGTCTCAGTTGACTGATGACATAGCGCGGCCTCGTTTTCAATTTCAAAATCTGCCGTCTAACTTTAAGTTTACATGGAAACTATATTACAGAAGCAATCAACTTTCATTCAACCGCTCTGAGTTGATCTTAAAACTTGGGAAGGCAGAAAGACCCTTCGGCATCCAACGCCTATGGAACAGCAGTTGCCTCCCTCACGTATATCCCCTGAGACCAACAATGTTAAAAAATATTGCTGCCATTTCGGCGGGGGACCTAGCATCCTCTGGCTGCTTGTTGACTGTAAACCGTAGGTTTTCTAATTGTTGGACACTGTGTTCACCCAAAGTATAACATCGAGAGAAAACATAGTGATCAGTAAATTTTGAAAACCGAGTTATCGGTCGAAAACCCAGGGTTTACGAATCGAAGATAGATATTTCGGAATTAATGGACATTAGGCCTTCCATAGGTCTTACGTCGACCAAGCATGGATGAGGTGGAGGTTTAAGACGATGCATATTGTGCGTATCATTTTGTAACTGCATAATTTAAGAAACGTTGTGGAACATTGATAAATAAAACATACAGCAATCGCAAAACAGTAAATGAGTTTACATGTACGAGGTACCGGGTATAAACTTTGTTGTATGTTTTGTAAAAGTAATTATTGATACATCGTTTAAAATTCTACTTCGATGTGAAAAGGTCAACGTCCACCAGGTTACAAACTAAGTTATATTGTCTTAAAACTCGAGGGACAAATGAGTGTTTTTTAACGTCGATTCCAGAAACGGGTATACAAAACGACTTGCGCAGTGTCCTTGAGGAAGCATAAAATTGAATCTGAATGAGAAGGTAAGCACAGTTAATACATGCATTAACAATACCATCTAAAGTGACACATCTAAATCCATTCTACGGTGGCTAAGAGTTTGTAGATTAAAATCTCCACACATCTGCAAATATAACATTATCCACTCTGTCCGGCTTTGAAGTATAAGCAATCTCAATAAATTAATATCCTATCAATGCTCCACAACCGTACATATACGCTATATACGATCTTACGTATTTCAATTGAATTTGGTGTTCTTGCAGTCGGGAAGGGGGGATAGAGTCACCGTGTCCGTTTACTCCAATGTTTACACCAAATTAAGACCAGTCCATATATCTACCCCGTATTTTGGTGCCACAATGTCGGGACCGCGCCAACATGAAAAGACACCCTGCCAGCTCGGCGTTTTGTCGACTGAGCTAACCAAAAATTCTCTATCATTAGTGTTCCCTTCAAAGCACTATGAATCGTTGTCAGGATTGGTTGACACTCGAGTTACTGCAAGCCTGTTGGATCCTGCGAGCGACATATCCAAATGTGGGAGCAGATAAGATTTAATTTTAATTAGATTGAAAATATCAGAATTTTAACAAAGCTCTTTTGAACCCGATCTATGGAGTCAACGTGACAAATGGTGTGCAGCGAAAGAGAGAACGTAAATTATCAACAGGTTTAAAATATAGTTTCAAAAAGTGATACAATAGCATTTCAGTATGTTTATTGCGAGTTTCCAGCTAAGCCACCACATGGTACCATTACACAGATCTTGCTCCAGTAAAAGACAGTCATGCAATGTGAAGAACTCTTTAAACAAAAACTGAAATCATCTGCGTATATGGATATGCAAGCGTGTACTAATGCATTTGGGAGATCGTTACCAAATAAAATAAACATGAGCGGCCCAATAATTTAGCGTTGAGGGATTCCAGACTTTGCAGGGAGTAAACAGGAATTAAAACCAGATAAAACAGCACATTGTTCTCTGATGGACAGAAAAGATGAACAAATTTATAGCACAAGTCCATCGAGACCATAACCCGCTGGTGTAATAAAAGACGATGACTAATAGAATGTAAGGTTCTGGAAAAACCAGTGTGTACAACATCTACTAGTTTTTGTTATCGATGGACTTGCTCAGTTGATCAAGATATGACATAAGTGTCTGATCCGTCATTCATAATTCAGCCGTCGTCCATTAAAGAATATCCGCGCCCATAATCTAAAAACCTTTTCCATATTCAATATAACAGCATTAGCATCAAATTCAAAAAGACAATCATAGTATACATAAACATAGGCTAATTTCCTGCAAGAGAGAAGCAGTCAACAGTTTTCAAAGATGCCGGCAAGACATCATTTTTTCCCAAAAATATCAAATCCGTATCGCAGATCGGTATTCTGAATCCATATGATATTCGTTGTAAAGTCGTAATCTAGAGAATGATGTATCTCAGTCAAGCTTTGATTGTTACTGTTCATATGAGCACCATGAGGATCTTGAAGTACATGGGTTCATATGGCCCCTAGCCCCGGGTTAAGCGGAATTAGACACAAGTTACGAAACGTAACGCCAGAGATAGATAGGTAGATAGATAGATAGACATATAGATAGATAGATCCTTTATTTACCCAGGGTATACACAATTAGGACAAAGCTAGTTTACATCGTGGCCCTGCTTAAAACATATATACATATTTAGTGAAAACGGTCAACATGATCAATAAAATTTATGGAAAGAAATATATATGCGTATCATATGCGAAAACATGGCGTTTATAAGATAAGGATACTAAAATCTGATATAGGATATTTGGTAAAATATTATTTTTGTAAAGCAGCTTAAAGTAGAATATATGGTACTAAAGTATTAAAAGATGTTATGCAATTATTAGGCTTAAGAACATTAAAGCAAATATACAGTTTATGCTAAGAATTTCATATAATTTGTTTCTGAAAATATTGTTTAATGTTAAGGCGTTTAAAAACTGCTAAAGATGGTGCATTCCTAACTTGGACATGCAGCCCATTCCATAAAATAGAAGCAGAATAAATAAAACTTCTTTTAAAATATTCGGTCCTGGGTCTTCTAATATACAATTCATTGTTTTCGGAGCTCCTGGTTGTACGACTATGTACGTTTCTCACATGAATGAATTTATTCAAATACCCAGGAGCCATGTTGTTAAAAACTTTATATGCCAAAACAGAGCGTTCATAAGAAAGACGATCTTCTAAAGTCATCCAGTTTAATTGTTTAAACAAAACGACAGTTGGTGTAAGAGAATCATCAGGTTTCAATATGATGCGAGCCGCTCGTTTCTGTAGCTTATATAAATTTTCTAAATGCTGTTTGTTTTGAACATTACCCCAAACAGGTGAACAATATTCAAAATTTGGAAATATTAAAGAGTTATACAGTTGTTTGGTTACAGGCTGTGGAACAAAATGACATTCGTTTTAACATACCCAATTTTCTAGATATCTTTGTACGTAGGTTTACCAGTTGATCTTCCACGTGAGGGTTCTATCTATTATAACACCCAAGCTTATTCTCTGTAACAGTTTCAATCATAGCATCGTTAATATAGATACACAAATCTCTAACTCTTAAAAGTTTCTGAGCTGAGCATATCAACATACATTTGGTTTTTAAAATGTTCAGACTAAGTTTATTCTCCTGCATCCATGTATGTACAATCTTAAAATCAGCATTCAGCTTAGTCTCAATTTCATTGACATTTGTACCTGAACAATCTTGTGTACTGTCATCAGCATATATGTCAATATTTGTACAGGTCATATGATCTGGAAGGTCGTTTATATACAGGATAAAAAGTAATGATCCAAGGATAGAACCTTGGGGCACACCAATATTTACAGGCTTAAAATCAGAGGATTTTCTCTTCCATGACACAAGTTGTCTTCTATCATTTAAGTAAGATTTGAACCCGTTTAAAACACAATTATTTACACCATAAAACGATAGCGTGTGTAATAAAACTTGGTGGTTTACAGTAGTAGTAGAGGCGTCCTGATGGACGTGGACCAATCAGAATTGAGAACGAAAGTAGGTCAAGTATGACGCGTTTGACGTCATCCTGTGACGTCACTGGGGTCGGGGTCACGTGAAAGTAGGTCAAGGTCGTCCCGCTGTCCTTATCTAGGTCACTTATGACGCGTTTGACGTCATTGTGTGACGTAATTAGGTCATGGTCGTAAGAAACCGGGTTAAATTATGTAATAACGTTACGTAATTAGGTCATGGTCGATCGTAAGTAGATCGATTATGTAAGAAACCGGTTTAAATAGGGCGGTATGATGTCTATTTTTAGCAGTGATGCCTATTTTTAGCTAATCTTTGTTAGCTACCAATAAAAACATCACGTGACCCTTTGACGGCTAATAGGATAAAAGGCGAACATTCGTTTGTCACAGGCCTCTCACGCACGAAGTGCGTTTTTACGTATTTGTTCGATCTCCTGTCTCGGTATACAATGGATGACGAGAAAGCATTTGACGAAGGTAAGTTCGCATTATTAATCATTCCTTTGAGCACAAGCAGTTCGTTTCTTAAAAGAAGGCCTTTCATATATTATAGACTGACGCAACGCAATGTATTAGAGTAAATGCCATGAATAGTTAACCGACGGTGCGTGTATAGTTAACTGACCGTACGCGTTAAAACCGTGTACATCGTATTGTCACAGTATACCGAACATCTATTGCCCTTGTCCGTGTGCCACGGTCCATTACACTTTAGCGATCTCCTTTGATACGTGTCGGTGCACACTGAAACGACATTCTTTCTTTGATTTTTCTAGTCTAAAACAGTTGGCTAATCTAGGTTTATTATTTATTATGCCTTTAATATATAAATAGGGAGAATTTCTGTTAAATGTCGGTCATACCGATGGTGCGTGTATAGATAACTGACCGTACGGGTTAAAACCGTGTACATCGTATTGTCACAGTCTACCGAACATCTATTGACCTTGTCGGGGCGTAACGGTCCATTACACTTTAGCGATCTCCTTTGATGCGTGTTGGTGCACACTGAAACGATATTCTTTCTTGGATTTTCTTACTATAAAACAGTTGGATAATTTAGGTTTATTATTTATTATGCCTTTAATATATAAATAGGGAGAATTTCTGTTAAATGTTGGTCATACCGGCGGATGCGTATATAGTTAACTGACCGTACGGGTTAAAACCGTGTACCATCGTATTGTCACAGTCTACCGAACATCTATTGACCTTGTCGGGGCGTAACGGTCCATTACACTTTAGCGATCTCCTTTGATACGTGTCGGTACACACTGAAACGACATTCTTTCTTGGATTTTCTTACTCTAAAACAGTTGGATAATTTAGGTTTATTATTTATTATGCCTTTAATATATAAATAGGGAGAATTTCTGTTAAATGTTGGTCATACCGGCGGATGCGTATATAGTTAACTGACCGTACGGGTTAAAACCGTGCACCATCGTATTGTCACAGTCTACCGAACATCTATTGCCCTTGTCCGTGTGCCACGGTCCATTACACTTTAGCGATCTCCTTTGATACGCGCCGGTGTACACGAAAATGACATTCTTTCTTTGATTTTCCTAGTCTAAAACAGTTGGATAATCTAGGTTTATTATTTATTATGCCTTTAATATATATGGGGAGAATTTCTGTTAAATGCTGGTCAGACCCACGGATGCGTGTATAAACTGACCGTACGGGTTAAAACCGTGTACATCGTATTGTCACAATCTACCGAACATCTATTGCCCTTGTCCGTGTGCCACGGTCCATTAAGGTCAAATAGGGATGTATTATGCGTCGCTATTGACATCAATACCATTCAAAAGACCTTTATTCGATGCCTCTAGCATTGTCTCTGCACACGGGAGAAAATTAAACTATGTTGTCGTGTATTAAAATAGGCCAACTGTTAGCTATGCATCTGTCTCTCTGGCCGAGTTACTGCGAGAATAAAAGAAACGTTTAACACTCTTTCTATCGCAATTATTTCAAGAAATTCGATAAACACGTATAACATAATTTGACAAAAACAAAGATAAATTTTTACCGTATTGACGTCGCTAAAATTATGGCCTCTCGATCGAACGTATTATTTACCACGACAACTTACACTATTGTGCAAGTCACCACACACTAGCATTGTTTTACAAGTCACCAACACTCTAGCATTGTTTTACAATACAATACAGTAAACACACACGGTGAGCATTGGGAATGATCGCTCACGATATGATGACTATTTGTATCGTGTTCCGACGAAGCGTAGCGTCCGCAAAAGCGCCCGCAAGCGCCCGCAACGCCCGCAAGCGCCCGCAAAAGCGCCCGCAACGCCCGCAAAAACGCCCGCAACGCCCGCAAAACGCCCGCAACGCCCGCAAAAGCGCCCGCAACGCCCGCAAGCGGCCGTTTTGACGCCCTTCGATATCTGAGAGAAAGAGAGAGAGATCAGCATATTCACAAGTTTTCATATATTTTATTATCCCGCAAAAGCGCCCGCAACGCCCGCAAGCGCCCGCAAAACGCCCGCAACGCCGCAAGCGCCCGTTTCAACGCCCTTAGATATCTGAGAGAAAGAGAGACCAGCATATTCACAAGTTTTCATATATTTTATTATCCCGCAAAAGCGCCCGCAACGCCCGCAAGCGCCCGCAAAAACGCACGCAACGCCCGCAAAAACGCCCGCAACGCCCGCAAAAACGCCCGCAACGCCCGCAAAAGCGCCCGCAACGCCCGCAAGCGGCCGTTTCGACGCCCTTCGATATCTGAGAGAAAGACAGAGATCAGTATATTCACTAGTTTGCATATATTTTATTATCCCGCAAAAGCGCCCGCAAGCGCCCGTTTCAACGCCCTTCGATATCTGATAAGAAGAAAGAGATCAACACGTTCACAAGTTTTCAAATATTTTATTTGCCCCGGGCTAATAAAATCAGATATCGAAGGGCGTCAAAACGGTCGCTTGCGGGCGTTGCGGGCGCTTTTGCGGGATAATAAAATATATGAAAACTTGTGAACATGATGTCTCTCTTTCTCTCAGATATCGAAGGGCGTTGAAACGGGCGCTTGCGGGCGTTGCGGGCGCTTTTGCGGGATAATAAAATATATGAAAACTTGTGAATATGCTGGTCTCTCTTTCTCTCAGATATCTAAGGGCGTTGAAACGGGCGCTTGCGGGCGTTGCGGGCGCTTTTGCGGGCGCTTGCGGGCGTTGCGGGCGCTTTTGCGGGATAATAAAATATATGAAAACTTGTGAATATGCTGATCTCTCTCTCTTTCTCTCAGATATCGAAGGGCGTCAAAACGGCCGCTTGCGGGCGTTGCGGGCGCTTTTGCGGGCGTTGCGGGCGTTTTTGCGGGCGTTGCGGGCGTTTTTGCGGGCGTTGCGGGCGTTTTTGCGGGCGCTTTTGCGGGCGCTTGCGGGCGTTGCGGGCGCTTGCGGGCGCTTTTGCGGACGCTACGCTTCGTCGGAACACGATACAAATAGTCATCATATCGTGAGCGATCATTCCCAATGCTCACCGTGTGTGTTTACTGTATTGTATTGTAAAACAATGCTAGAGTGTTGGTGACTTGTAAAACAATGCTAGTGTGTGGTGACTTGCACAATAGTGTAAGTTGTCGTGGTAAATAATACGTTCGATCGAGAGGCCATAATTTTAGCGACGTCAATACGGTAAAAATTTATCTTTGTTTTTGTCAAATTATGTTATACGTGTTTATCGAATTTCTTGAAATAATTGCGATAGAAAGAGTGTTAAACGTTTCTTTTATTCTTTCAGTAACTCGGCCAGAGAGACAGATGCATAGCTAACAGTTGGCCTATTTTAATACACGACAACATAGTTTAATTTTCTCCCGTGTGCAGAGACAATGCTAGAGGCATCGAATAAAGGTCTTTTGAATGGTATTGATGTCAATAGCGACGCAAAATACATCCCTATTTGAACTTAATGGACCGTGGCACACGGACAAGGGCAATAGATGTTCGGTAGATTGTGACAATACGATGTACACGGTTTTAACCCGTACGGTCAGTTTATACACGCATCCGTGGGTCTGACCAGCATTTAACAGAAATTCTCCCCATATATATTAAAGGCATAATAAATAATAAACCTAGATTATCCAACTGTTTTAGACTAGGAAAATCAAAGAAAGAATGTCATTTTCGTGTACACCGGCGCGTATCAAAGGAGATCGCTAAAGTGTAATGGACCGTGGCACACGGACAAGGGCAATAGATGTTCGGTAGACTGTGACAATACGATGGTACACGGTTTTAACCCGTACGGTCAGTTAACTATATACGCATCCGCCGGTATGACCAACATTTAACAGAAATTCTCCCTATTTATATATTAAAGGCATAATAAATAATAAACCTAAATTATCCAACTGTTTTAGAGTAAGAAAATCCAAGAAAGAATGTCGTTTCAGTGTGTACCGACACGTATCAAAGGAGATCGCTAAAGTGTAATGGACCGTTACGCCCCGACAAGGTCAATAGATGTTCGGTAGACTGTGACAATACGATGGTACACGGTTTTAACCCGTACGGTCAGTTAACTATATACGCATCCGCCGGTATGACCAACATTTAACAGAAATTCTCCCTATTTATATATTAAAGGCATAATAAATAATAAACCTAAATTATCCAACTGTTTTATAGTAAGAAAATCCAAGAAAGAATGTCGTTTCAGTGTGCACCAACACGCATCAAAGGAGATCGCTAAAGTGTAATGGACCGTTACGCCCCGACAAGGTCAATAGATGTTCGGTAGACTGTGACAATACGATGTACACGGTTTTAACCCGTACGGTCAGTTATCTATACACGCACCATCGGTATGACCGACATTTAACAGAAATTCTCCCTATTTATATATTAAAGGCATAATAAATAATAAACCTAGATTAGCCAACTGTTTTAGACTAGAAAAATCAAAGAAAGAATGTCGTTTCAGTGTGCACCGACACGTATCAAAGGAGATCGCTAAAGTGTAATGGACCGTGGCACACGGACAAGGGCAATAGATGTTCGGTATACTGTGACAATACGATGTACACGGTTTTAACGCGTACGGTCAGTTAACTATACACGCACAGTCGGTTAACTATTCATGGCATTTACTCTAATACATTGCGTTGCGTCAGTCTATAATATATGAAAGGCCTTCTTTTAAGAAACGAACTGCTTGTGCTCAAAGGAATGATTAATAATGCGAACTTACCTTCGTCAAATGCTTTCTCGTCATCCATTGTATACCGAGACAGGAGATCGAACAAATACGTAAAAACGCACTTCGTGCGTGAGAGGCCTGTGACAAACGAATGTTCGCCTTTTATCCTATTAGCCGTCAAAGGGTCACGTGATGTTTTTATTGGTAGCTAACAAAGATTAGCTAAAAATAGGCATCACTGCTAAAAATAGACATCATACCGCCCTATTTAAACCGGTTTCTTACATAATCGATCTACTTACGATCGACCATGACCTAATTACGTAACGTTATTACATAATTTAACCCGGTTTCTTACGACCATGACCTAATTACGTCACACAATGACGTCAAACGCGTCATAAGTGACCTAGATAAGGACAGCGGGACGACCTTGACCTACTTGACCTTGACGTGACCCCGATCCCAGTGACGTCACAGGATGACGTCAAACGCGTCATACTTGACCTACTTTCGTTCTCAATTCTGATTGGTCCACGTCCATCAGGACGCCTCTACTACTTACAGTGCCAAAAGCTTTGCTGAGGTCTAAAAATAAAACTCCAGTAAAAAATCCATTGTCGATATTGTCTAACCATCTGCCAACAACATTTAGAAGAGCTGATTCACATGAGCGTTTGGGTCTAAACCCAGACTGATTTGGGTTAAGACATTTGTTTTCTCATAAAAAGTCATAAAAACAGTTATGAACATGTCGTTCAATAATCTTACTGACAGAAGCAAAAATACTAATTGGACGATAATTTGTAACGTCAGATGGATCACCGGACTTATGGAGTGGCGTAACACGTGCCAGTTTTCATTCGACCACGAATATACCAGTAGTAATTGACATATTAAAAACATGAGTCAATGATACAACAAAATATTTGCTGGTTCCAGTTGCTTTAGAAGTAGACATTTTATTTATTTCAGCTTGAACAAATTCAGTCCACAGTTGGGGGGGGGGGTATATGCAAATGTTTATTTCCGGGCACATGATTTTGCATTGGTGGAAGGTTAGAATCGAATTGTTTGGCGATCTTGCACGCTACGCTCGTCCAGAAAGGGATAATTTACGATGTCAAAATTGTAATAATCTGTTTTGTCATCAATTCGACGAGAGAAAAGGCCCGCTTCATTTTCATAGAGATCTAGGTCTAAACATGATGTGCCGGTAGGGCTATCTGTAGTTTCTTTAAATACAGTGAAGATGGATATATATCCTTCACTGCGTCGTTTATATAGCGATTATCCACAGCGAGAAGATCGTCTATATAGCGTTTGGTGAATGAGAAGGAACGGGCTTTGAATGGATCGGTTTTTGAAAGCGCCTGCATATAGTCATATTCATAAGAGAACAGATACAGGTCAGCCAACAGGGGTGCACAATTAGTACCCATTGGAATACCTATATGCTGCTGATATATTGTGTTGCCAAATTTCAAATAGATATTTTTAATGAGAAATTCAAGCAACTCTATAAACAAAGAAACATCCCATGAATGATATCTCTTGTATGTAGTAGAGCTAAAGAATGCTTTATGGCTTCCGACATTAATATATCTGCGATCAGTTTTCTTGAACACAGATACTATTAATGAACTTAGACGGTCAATAAGGTCCTGATGAGGGATTGTAGTATAGAGAGTCGAGAAATCCCATGTGGATACATGTCGGTACTGTATGTGACCTTTAGCATCAAGTTCTTCGGTAAGACATTTTGAGTTTTTCAATATCCACATACATTCAACATTAGAAATAGTGGCGCAATACCTTTCCCAAAATGCTTTTACCTCCTGAAGGACCCTCGTCAACAGGGTTGGAAGAAGCTTGAAATTAAGTGATGTGAAGTTTTACATTATTATACAACTGATTGTGAACAACACGGTCTAAAACTTTCGAAAATAATGGTAAAAGGGAAATAGGTCTATATCTTTATATATTTTCTTTCTACCTTGATTTAAATATAGGTATGACATAGGCAAGGTACTTAAGATTAGGTCACAATTTCTCTGATTAGGACAGCCCAATGTTCACACAAGCTGACACCTTACAATTGTTTCCTGTTCCAAGTCGATTATGCGGGTTGAGCTCGGATAGAGCGACATTTAAATGTTTTTATTTCCCCTAGAGGCCACATAACTAACACATGCATTTTCACGTTTCCAATATCAGAGAGCAATGTAACCATCACTTTTCTTTATTACAAAGACCTTGAAAATATAATGTTTATTAATGGGCCAATTTTCATAATGAAGGGAGCGAGGTATCCCTAGAATTCGTCCAAGGAATGTTAAGCTTCAAGCAAAGTTTACGATATTTTTATTCACTTAAATATCTTTTGTTTGACGTGAAAAGACAGACGAGAATGAATGGCTAAAGTCCAAGAGATGACAGCCTGTTCGCATCACAAAATTCGACAACTACAACTGTCTACACAATAAATCAGTAACACATTAAGTGTCTTACATACCAACAGTCATCTTAATTATTTTGCCATGACTTCGCTCCAGTCATTTTTGTCATATACTGGCGTACGGACATCTGTATTTAATGTGACGTTATTGCTTTATACTAATCTACTAGTATGGAAATCTTGGACAGGTCCACACATTTGATTATGGCACACCTACCGGCCATCTCTGGAACATCGTTCACACATTTTCAGTGAGTGTGGAAATCAGATCAACTCTCAAGTCCGCAAGCGTTGAGAATGTCCTATGAATCTACCTTATTGAGAGGAGTGCAAATGCACTGCCGAAATCATAACCCAAATGAGAGTGGAAAACAATATGAGTGTGTGCAAGTCTAACTGTGCGTTTTCCCTGGAGAGCTGCATTTATGTTTGTCATATATGCTGTGAGTAGTGGACATGTGTCCCCAGACGTCGGAATTGAGCTCAGTTTGTAAAGTTTAGGTCACCAGGCTCAGCGTCCTTGAAACAAACCAACCATTGTCGATCTGATAGTAGGGTTTGTCAAAACATGAATCAACGGGTTGATTGCAGAGTTGGCGTATAGCAGTATGTACGAGATCACGCAAATGAGGTAGTGAAGGCACATATCACGTACTTTGTAGATTGGCCAGGCTATACAAAAAGGCATCCAACACAATAAAAACATCATGATGATGACGCTCATCGTCTTCAAGCATTGCCGGTTCTGAGATTTTATTTGAGGTATTTCTCTTGAACGTTGTGTATCTTGTGGACAGTTTGCATCTTTAGTTTCTGTTCTAAATAGCTTGATATCAATATCTGTCAGATTTATTTCACAATTTCTAGTTGATGAAATGTTTGGCAATGGCGGAGTCGCAATTGTACTGTCTGAAAGAAATATGGGATTGAAGTGAATCATGGAGATTTTTTTGCCAGCAATACTTATTCCTCTGTGCTTTTCTGTAGCACCGTCGTCTTTGTTGCATTTTTCATTTTGAGAAGATACATGTACATGTATTCGCGTCTTCTTCCGTGAGCGATTTGTTCGCATTCTGTTCTTCAACGAAAGTAGAAGAGCAACATAGGCGGTAACTAAGAAAATTACGGGTATGCTATAAGCCACGGCGGCTAGCAGGATTGTAGCGTACTTGTAGCGAAAGGAGCATTTCCCGTTCAGCCAAATGGCGCCCAATCCATCACTGAATACGCGTCCTAGAATGAACGCCGTCCAAATAAGAAAGCCCAAAACCCACATGGATGCCGATATTATTAATGTTCGGCGTTTGGTGAACTGTGTTCTGTAGACAAGAGGAGACGTAACACACTTGTATCGGTCATAGGCGATAGCATCAAGTAGAAGTACCGATACGTACGTTAACCAGTAGTCTACAATAATCCATACGAGACAGGTCGGTACACCAAGAGGCCATTCCGGGAAAAACGTTCTAACCACACTTAATGGAAGGCAAAGAAGACCCACTCCCAAATCAGCAAGCGCCAGTGAGGTCGTATAAATCTTAAAATTCGATGCAAACTGACTGTTTTTGCGTAGGCAGAGAATTATACATATATTTCCAACAACTGTTACAATGGAGATACCCACAGAGAAAGAAGAACACACGAAGTCGGTGGTTGTCAATGAAAACTGTTCTTCTTGTCCTTCTGGTGTGCTCATGTTTCTTTGATCTTCTGCTGAACATATAATACAGTTTTCATAATCCGCCATTCTTCAATTATGCAAAGCTGGAAACCGTAACCAACATATAACAGTCAACTGGATCACCACAGAAGTAAGCAGAATGTCTGTGATTGCTACTGCAAATGAATATCGTTTTCCCTCTGGGATGTCTGGCGTGATCGTGTTTCTGCAGCTACCGATGATAACCTGACATAAAATACGAGCGTCTAGTCCGTCATTCAGTGAAACTCATAGCTCTCCACATTTCAACTAAATGAAGCTTGTATCTATGCTTTCCCCAACAACTCGATTTTGACTATTTACTTTCTACTATTTGATATATCTTATCATTCATTGTCTCATGCTAGCCTTAATTTATATCTTCTGTGACAAAGCGAACGTGACTTTTTTTCATGCCAACTGGCTTTTACCTCAGGATCACCCGCTACACGGACTAAGCCAGCCCGTGAAGATATCAGCAAACAGCCAACGTTCGAATAAAGTACAGAAAGCCATTCTTGTAATAAATAGCTCGATAGTTTATATCTCCAGGCTAAATATATGCATACAAACACCCGTATTTACTAAAGATATATGCTTTCTCTGCCGTGGAAGTAAAAAATGTATTCACAAAAAGACAAAGAAAGCTGAAGCCATGTACTAGCAATGCTCCCATTTCAATACTCTCGGGAAAGAACCGTCAAAAACAAAGCCAGAGAGAAACAAAATGACCGTCATAAACAAAGCCAGAGAGAAACAGAATGACTTTTCTAATATTCAAGGATTTAAAACCCACGCACTGAATGTATTTACAAGTGAGCACGAGTTGCCACAATGAACTAAATTTACAGGGAAGTATTTGTCGCTCATTAAAAAATACTACAACAATGGACGGCACATGAATAATGACTGACTTGCAACGCGTAACGCTTCTTTTGCCACATCCTTCCGTATTGCATCATTATGATGAGATTGCTGACTGATGTACTTTTAAATTAAGCACGATCAACATATCGAAAGCACGGATGTAAATTCTCCATGAGGATGCTATAAAATTTTAATATTCCATCGAATGTCTTTTTGGTCGAGCTGGTTAGCGTTTGTCCAGATTTATGATATCATGACCGGAAAATTTAATGCTAAAACAGGCACATTGTGATGCGTGATTGTCTGATCTGGGACTGTTCTATATATTAGCTTAGCTTGATGAGATCGATCACTGTTACACAGTCAGGATAGTGGTGATAAATATCAACAAACACATGTAATCACAAATAGCAACTCCAAGATATTGTAATATGAGAGTCATCACAATATTTCCCCATAATATGAAGTTGTTTGGTGCTACGTTAGTATTATCACTTATCGATAATGATGATTCCAGTTTAGCAATCGTCGTCAGTGTTAATTTAAGCGCTGTAATGTTTCTATAACCATGAATCGGTAACATATATGCATGATATTCCATTACTTTATTTTCTAATTAAAAAAACTGACTTTGGATTGTGCTATAGATCCTACTCAAAATTGTTTCAGTCATCTTTTAAGATACAGCTCTGTATCTTGGTCAACAAAAATTTAGTTGATAAATTCATTACTATTTTTCAAACATGAAACTGGGATGGAATGGTTATGTTTCTGTTGCTTTAAATTGATATGCTACTACAGTTTTTAGATATACATTTCGGATAACACCTGTAGAAATGTACAGTATACTTTAATTCGTTTTCATATGCTTTGCGATCACGTGTGCTGCTGCTCCTTCCCCGTGAGCCCAAAGGTAAGCTATCAACCTCCATCTCCGATTCTTCTTCGATGCTCCATTATGCCTATCCACCATGTCCACCTTTCACTATTTACTCAAATTAAGAGTTCCCGTGATAACGTGAACATTGATTAGGTTTTTATCTTCAATGAATGTGCGGGCGTGATGGATTCGTTGTGAACAGCAGTAGTTCCGTCCTTATCGTCCAAATTATCCGCTTTTAGCCATTCCATGAAGAGCTAAGTAAACAGGACATCTCTAATACTATTATTTCAAATTGACCCATTACTGACACACCCCGGCATAAAATATGACAGAATTGCCGTTGTTTTAACTGCAAGTAAATACTACACTCATCTGTCGACTATGAATGGAGAAGAACCGCGAAACAGGAAGAAAATTTGATTGAAATCGAGAGCGCACACGGGGGATGGAAGCAGGAAGCACAGGAAAATTAACAGAAAGCAAAGGAGGGCGGGAGCAGAAAGGACAACGCCGTCATTGGTAGAAAATATAACTACAGGCAGGCCGCTCTCGCTCTGTGATGCTCAATCAGAAAATATCAATCAAAACGGCAATCTTGATTCTTAGCGCACATAAACAGTGCCTCCAAATATTGCACAAATTCGTTGTCGTTCCCGCAGACAAGACCCCCAAACAATACAATAATGTTGTGGGATTCATCACTGTAAAGATATGTGGAGTTACTGTCCTTAATTGAGGCTCTTTTATTGTGAGTCTGGTCGTCTGTACGATGTCATTATTGATGCGCCATTTAAGAATACAGTTGTCACACGATATCACACCATTCTGCAAGTCTTCGTGTCATTATTACTTGGACAACAATCCTTGTTCGTTCACAAATACTACATGATATCAGAGGTGTGAAGATAGATTTTACGGGCATCCCACCCTACATATTGGCTGGGAAGCATCACACCTTCCTGATGCGTGGGGCAGCTTACAGAAACATGTGGACTTTATATTCCAGGGACCTGTAAAATCCAAACAGGGAGCAATCAAATACATACTTCTTTGGGTTGGCGAGAGGGGCCGTGATATTTACAATACATGGACAGATATCGACGGTGAGGCAAAAACAAAATTCGTCACGTATATAAATTCCACGCGTACGTACCCTTACTGTCCAGAATCACACTTCATGTGAAGTGTGCCTAGAAGTGCCTCTGAAGAATACACTGAAAAGGCACTTCAACAACAGAGAAAAATACTGGCACACTTCATAGGTACTTCATTAGAAAAAGGCAGTAGCCAAGGGACTCCTCAAAGACACTTCATGGGCTTTGTCAATTTCATAGCAAAAAATGAGGGACTTCAGAGACACTTCTGAGACTTGGTTATTGTTCGGCATTATCCAAGGTACTCCTCAAAGACACTTCATGGACTTTGTCAGTTTTTCAGCAAAACTTGGGGGACTTCAGGGACACTTCTGAGACTTAGTTATTGTTCAGCATAATCTAAGGTACTCCTCAAAGACACTTGGGGGACTTCCCTTGAAAAAATATCTTATAGGATCCTATCAGATTCTAAAAAATCCTATGAGATTCTAAAAAATCCTATAAGATTCTGAAAAATCCAATAAGATTCAATCCAATAGGATTTCTAGATTATTGGAATTTTTCCACAAACTTTTACAGTAACATAACATTATAACATTACATAACATTACATAACATTATT
The DNA here is from genome assembly GCA_036873755.1 of Hanleya hanleyi. NCBI lineage: Eukaryota > Metazoa > Mollusca > Polyplacophora > Lepidopleurida > Hanleyidae > Hanleya > Hanleya hanleyi. The sequence goes on along the minus strand of JAVTVY010019784.1, from coordinate 23,267 downwards.
GTAGTTATAGAACTACATGCATACAAGTTTCAATGACCTCTGGGAATATCCCAGCTCAAAGTTGGCTGATTTGATTTCACTCAGTGACATCAAATCTCATTTCCATGAAACCACTAAACATCAGATTTGTACTTCACAGTTCAAAATAGCTCCAACTGTGTAAAATATTCACATGTGGTAACTGAAATATTACTCAGAACTGTGAACACTTTCTTGGATCTTTGACAGTGATCTGTACCATGGGTTCCCATTTGAATAAAATAAATATATTAATAATATCAGTCTCTCACATATTAGTGTTATCAAAATAGTATCATATTAGATGATTAAATCTTGTTGCATTCAGATTTTATAATCAGTCCAAATCCATGATTTTATAGTAGAATTGGACAAAATGAGAAAATATTTTTAAAAGAATCAGTTCTAACATAATGTCAGCAACAAAAAATGCGCATTAAAGAATACTTTATATTATCCTCTTCATTATTATCAATTGTTTAAATATAATATATATATAATTTCTGTTTCTGATAGTCTTTCCTTTTAAATGTCTCATCATAATGGGTGGAGTTATCTGCCCTTGAAAATTTAATGGACCACCGGGGGCGCCACCATCAACAACAACAATGGCTGACCTAAGTGCAAAAGTCAGGTGGATTTGTTCATGTTTAAGCTAGAAGTATGGAGGTTTGAAGAAATGCAGCTAGTGATATGGTAAGTAAATTATAAATATAACTATAATTCTTCTTTTTTTCAAAACTTAATAAGCAAAGAACTGAACTGAAATGTACTTCACCTTATACTTGCAGTCAAATTTAATGGGTCATATAGCATGGCTCTGACAAAGAAATATCCATATCTCTGTCTCACTATCACTTTCAGATCTACCCAGGTTCATCAAGGCAGTCTATTGTTATGAGTGTGTGGATTGTCAGCTTGGAAATCCCAGGCTTGGGGACCTCATATGAAGATTGGCATGCACCCCTGGAGGAAATCCCCTGAGGGTGAGATATTTTTATCACAAAACTACTTGTATATACTTCCTGTTCATGTCAAAACAGGGGGATTTAACTGGCTCTAAATAAATTTATAGTAAACCAGGGGGATTTAAGTAACTCTAAATAAATTATCTTGTTGTTTTGAACTGTTTATTGATTTATAAAATTTATTGATTTTTATTCCTTCCACAAGATTAGAGAATATTTCCATACTAAATTGTTGACAAAATGGTAAAGATATATGTTTTAAAATATATTGATAATAAAATGTTAGCATTACAGGCGTCTAGTCCGTCATTCATAATCCAGCCGTCGTCCATTAGAGAATATCCGCGTCCATCACCTATTTTTAGCTGTAATCAGAAAAAGTATAATCATGCTATGATTAGACTTTCAATCATTATAACAGGCTATATTTTCCTTGTTTATTGATTGCATATTTCATATATCAAAGCTAAGGATCTTCACATACCTCAATTGTACACTCCTACCCACATCTTGAGAAATGAGAACATCTCATTCAAAATTTTTTAATACAATTTATAGTTAATAAGCATTTATTTGTCATTTGAAAACCTGTATGGAGATTTAGTTGAACTAGAAATTAACAAAGAAACATTATAAAAATTCACTTGATTGTTTCACTTCAATTCTAATGGCTTCCCTTACTGTCCAGAAGTGTCTTTGAAGTAACTTTGAAGTAACTTTAAAGTGTGGCCATATTTTAACCTTGAAGTGCATCGCTCAGAGTCAGAAGTGTGCTTGCAGTGTGGGTATTGTTGTGTGGCAATACCATATAAGGGCATTGAAGTCACAATGATGTCACTTGGAAGTACTTTTGAAGTGTGCCTCAAATATGTTAATAAGGTACTGCAAAGGCACTTCATCCACCCTTCCACAGAAGGGTAACCTTCAAAGGCACTTCTGAAGTGCTCTTGAAGTACCTAATTAGAATATATGAGGCACTTCAATGTCCTTATATGGCAAGGCACTTCATCCACACTTCTACAGAAGGATACCTTTCATATGCACTTTTGAAGTGCTCTTGAAGTACCTTATTAGTATGATAGCAAATTCGTGTAATGAAAGGTATATATAGCCACAAGATATTTACTTTCCCGGAAAAGAAGACACAAATATATATTTGAGCACAGAACGTTTTATTTAGAGAAAGCACGGGGAGAGAGACAAAACAGTACATCATAAAATATTTACAATAAACCTGGTGGTTCTTAACAAGAAACGTGTAGTTTATATAACCGCTAGCACAAATCCTTGAGACAACATACAGCACAGTACTATGTATGTATTTACATGCAGTCTTTGGTATGAGAAGTTATTATTATTCAAGGGTGACAGTCTTCTTATCCAACTTGAACTTGAAGCAGCAGATCTTTCGAATGATAGTTTGCTTTAGTTGCCCCGAGGTCCACTTGGATGTAATCCAACCTTTGCTGAAACCCACCAGTCTGAATTGTGGACTTCTTGACCTGTTGCGAGAAATACATGCATATAATTAAAACCTGATCAGTTGTAAATATGGTTCCGTATGACATGCAATCCAGTTCTTTTTTTTTTAATACACTCAGGATGATTGAATAGGTTGACTACCATAAAGGGTAAAGAATGAAACACATCCGTACGATTTACAAAAGATTGATAAAGATGTCTATTATCCTTTCTTTAGTACTCCATGATATACAACAAGGGAGATAAACAGTTTGTGTGACGTTCTAACCAATATACACTATGAAGATATCAACCACACATCAACCATACCTAGGTGTGCAAATTAAAGTCCCTGTCAGTCGAGTGGCTGCTTGAAGTGAGCCGAGTTCCTGGTAGCAGCTGTATTCTGGAATATTAAAGTATATACAATGTAAGAAGCCATTAGAATTGAAGTGAAACAATCATGTGAAATTTTATAATGTTTCTTTGTTAATTTCTGGTTCAACTAAATCTCCATACAGGTTTTCAAATAACAAATAAATGCTTATTAACCATAAATTGTATTCTTTGAAATGAAATGTTCTCATTTCTCAAGATGTGGGTAGGAATGTACAATTGAAGTATGTGAAGATCCTTAGCTTTGGTATATGAAATATGTAATCAATAGACAAGGAAAATATAGCCTGTTATAATGATGGAAAGTCTAATCATGGCCTGATTATACTTTTTCTGATTACAGCTAAAAATAGGTTATGCTAACATTTTATTATCAATATATTTTAAAATATATTTCTTTATCATTTTGTCAACAATTTATTATGGAAATATGCTCTAATCTTGTGGAAGGAACAAAAATCAATAAATTTTATAAATCAATAAACAGTTCAAAACAACAAGATAATTTATTCAGAGCTATCATGCCCCCAGCCAGTTAAATCCCCCTGTTTTGACATGAACAGGAAGTATACAAGCAGTTTTGTGATAAAAATATCTCACCCTCAGGGGATTACCTTCAGGGGTGCATGCCAATCTTCATATGAGGTCCCCAAGCCTGGGGTTTCCAAGCTGACAATTCACACACTCATAACAATACACTGCCTTGATGAACCTGGGTAGATCTGAAAGTGATATTGAGACAGAGATATGGATATTTCTTTGTGAAAGCCATGCTATATGACCCATTAAATTTGACTGCAATTATAAGGTGAAGTACATTTCAGCTCAGTTCTTTGCTTATTAAGTTATGAAAAAAAGAAGAATTATAGTTATATTTATACTTTACTTACCATATCACTAGCTGCACTCATCACCATCTGCAATACAGTTCTTCAAACCTCCATACTTCTAGCTTAAACCTGAACAAATCCATCTGACTTTTGCACTTAGGTCAGCCATTTTGGTTGTTGTTGATGGTGGCGCCCCTGGTGGTCAATTAAATTGTCAAGGGCAGATAACTCCACCCATTTTGATGAGACATTTAAGGGGAAAGACTACCAGAAACAGAAATTATATATATATTATATTTAAACAATTGATAATAATGAAGAGGATAATATAAAGTATTCTTTAATGGACATTTTTTGTTGCGGACATTATGTTAGAACTGATTCTTTTAAAAATATGTTCTCATTTTGTCCAATTTTACTATCAAATCATGGATTTGGACTTATTATAAAATCTGAATTCAACAAGATGTAATCATCTATGATACTATTTTGATAACACTAATATGTGAGAGACTGATATTATTAATATATTTATTTTATTCAAATGGGAACCCATGGTACATATCACTGTCAAAGATCAAAAAAAGTGTTCACAGTTCTGAGTAATATGTCAGTAACCACATGTGAATATTTTACACACTAGCAGCTATTTTGAACTGTGAAGTACATGCAAATCTGATGTTTAGTGGTTTCATGGAAATGAGATTTGATGTCACTGAGTGAAATCAAATCAGCCAACTTTAAGCTGGGATATTCCCAGAGCTGATTAAGATCATTGGAACTTGTATACATGTAGTTCTATATAACTACAATAATGTTATGTAATGTTATAATGTTATGTTACTGTAAAAGTTTGTTAGAAAATTCCAATAATCTAGAAATCCTATTGGATTGAATCTTATCGGACTTTTCAGAATCTTATAGGATTTTTTAGAATCTCATAGGATTTTTTTCAGAATCTTAGAGGATTTTTCAGAATCTTAGAGGATTTTTTAGAATCTTTTAGGATCCTATAAGATATTTTTTTTCAAGGGGAAGTCCCCCAAGTTATGCTATAAAACTGACAAAGTCCAAGAAGTGTCTTTGAGGAGTACCTTAGATTATGCTGAACAATAACTAAGTCTCAGAAGTGTCCCTGAAGTCCCCAAGTTTTGCTGAAGAACTGACAAAGTCCATGAAGTGTCTTTGAGGAGTACCTTGGATTATGCCGAACCATAACCAACTCTCAGAAGTGTCTCTGAAGTCCCTCATTTTTTGCTATGAAATTGACAAAGCCCATGAAGTGTCTTTGAGGGTCCCTTGGCTACTGCCTTTTTCTAATGAAGTACCTATGAAGTGTGCCAGTATTTATCTCTGTTGTTGAAGTGCCTTTTCAGTGTACTCTTCAGAGGCACTTCTAGGCACACTTCACATGAAGTGTGACACTTCTGGACAGTAAGGGTTCTTACATTGTATATACTTTAATATTCCAGAATACAGCTGCTACAAGGAACTTGGCTCACTTCAAGCAGCCACTCGACTGACAGGAACTTTAATTTGCATACCTAGGTATGGTTGATGTGTGGTTGATATCTTTATAGTGTATATTGGTTAGAACGTCACACAAACTGTTTATCTCCCTTGTTGTATATTATGGAGTACTAAAGAAAGGATAATAGACACCTTTACCAATCTTTTGTAAATCGGACGATGTGTTTCATTCTTTACCCTTTATGGTAGTCAACCTATTCAATCATCCTGAGTGTATTACAGAAAAGAAGAACTGGATTGCATGTCCTACGGAACCATATATACAACTGATCAGGTTTTAATTATATGCATGTATTTCTCGCAACAGGTCCCAATTCAGACTGGTGGGTTTCAGCAAAGGTTGGATTATATCCAAGTGAACCGCAGGGCAACTAAAGCAAACTATCCTTCGAAAGATCTGCTGCTTCAAGTTCAAGTTGGATAAGAAAACTGTCACCCTTGAATAATAATAATACTGCAATAAATTCTCATACCAAAGACTGCATGTAAATACATACATAGTACTATGTTGTATGTTGTCTCAAGGATTTGTGCTAGCGGTTATATAAACTACACGTTTCTTGTTAAGAACCACCAGGTTTATTGTAAATATTTTATGACATACTGTTTTGTCCCACTCCCCGTGCTTTCTCTAAATAAAACGTTCTTTGCTCAAATATATATTTGTGTCTTGTTTTCTGGGAAAGTAAATATCTCGTGGCTATATATACATACCTTTCATTACACGAATTTACTATGATACTAATAAGGTACTTCAAGAGCACTTCAGAAGTGCATATGAAAGGTATCCTTCTGTAAAAGTGTGGATGAAGTGCCTTGCCATATAAGGACATTGAATTGCCTCATATATTCTAATTAGGTCCTTCAAGAGCACTTCAGAAGTGCCTTTGAAGGTTACCCTTCTGTGGAAGGGTGAATGAAGTGCCTTTGCAGTACTTTATTAACATATTTGAGGCACTCTTCAAAAGTACTTCCAAGTGACTTCATTGTGACTTCAATGCCTTTATATGGCATTGCCACAAAACAATACCCACACTGCAAGCACACTTCTGACTCTGAGCGTAGCACTTCAAGGTTAAAATATGGCCACACTTTAAAGTTACTTCAAAGTTACTTCAAAGACACTTCTGGACAGTAAGGGTACAGCCCAAGCAGAACCCAATTTTCGTCGTCTACAAATTCAGAATGATGTTCAGGGTGACTCATCCATCGAACCCAGTATGAGACTCAAATTGCTGACAAAAGACTTTTCATTTTCTGATTCAGACGAGATAATCAGGGATCCAATTGATAAAAGAAAACTGATAAAAGAAGGGGAAAACCTCACCCTGGAAAAGGCCATGCAAATCTGTCAAAATTATGAGTATTCTTAGGAGCAGCAGAAAACGATGCAAACATCTGTTCCCAATCAACCATACTATCCAACGACAGGAAGCTCAAGATGATAGAAGGCAGAAAACTGGTTATGGTAGCCAACGCCTCTATGCAAGCAACAGCAAGGGAATTATAGCCGCAAGCAGCAATAGTGATTTGCCGTCAACAAACAGCTATCGTGGGTAACGCTTTTCAAATAAACCAAGGACAGGACCAGACAAGAGACATAATACCAGTAATAATGAAACCACCCAATGTGGTAACTGTGTATATGGTCACAACAAGGACGGTGTCTGTCCAGCCCAAGGGCGTCAATGTGACCATTGTGAAATGGAATCAAACTTATACATGAAATCAATATACAGTCAGACTGCGACATTCACATTGATTCAGAATTTTTCATAGACAGTATAGAAACTGTACACAGTCGAGATGATCAAGCCTTTGTAGAAATTATGGTTCATAACGTTCCGGTTATCTTCAGATTAGATACAAACTCCCAGGTTAACATATTACCATAAAATATTTTCTGTACACTTGGTACATTTGAATGCTAGACCCTCCATGCCCCCAGTTCCCAAAATATTGGAGGTCCATAATAAGTTTCTCACCCTACTCTTGCAACAGTATATATTCTTGCCCATTATTTTGGAGCAGTGTTTTAGTGTAAATGATGACTGTCGAAAGTAACTTTCCTGCCCCTCCGCTCCCAATGTTTGAATAAATTTCCCGCAGCTACTGTCGCAATGTTTGAGTCCGAAGGAAAGCATTGGTCCTGGTCGACAATGACGGTAGACAATAAATTTCTTGCCCTCACACTCGCAGCGTTTTAGTCGGAAGGAAAACCTTGGTCCTGGTTGACAATGACGGTCGACAATAATTTCCCGCCAATTCTCTCGCAGTGTTTGAATAAATTTTCCGCCATTGCTCTCACATTATTTGAGTCCGAGCATAAAACCTTGGTCCTGGTCGACAATGACGGTCGACAATAAATTTCTTGCCCCTTACTCTCGCAGTGTTTAATTCCGAGCATAAAACCTTGGTTCTGATTGACAATGACGGTCGACAATAAATTTCTTGCCCTACTCTCGCGGTGTTTAATTCCGAGCAGAAAATATTGGTCTTGGTTGACAATGACGGTAGACAATAAATTTCCCGCCACCTCTCTTGCAGTGTTTGAATAAATTTCCCGCCACTACTCTCGCAGTGTTTGAGTCCGAAGAAAAACCTTGGTCCTGGTTGACAATGACGGTCGACAATAAATTTCCCGCCACTTCTCTCGCAGTGTTTGCATAAATTTCCCGCCCTTACACTCGCAGTGTTTGAGTGCGAGTAGAAAACCTTGGTCCTGGTCGACAATGACGGTCGACGATAAATTTCTTCCCTTCACTCTCAGTCTTTTAGTCCGAAGGAAAACTGGTTCTTGCCCGTACTCGTGCAGACTAGAAGTCCGAAATAAAACATTGGTCCTCACTGACAATGACGGTCGACAATAAATTTCCCGCCTTTACTCTTGCAGTGTTTGAGTCCGAGGAGAAACCCTTGGTCTTGTTCGACAATGACGGTCGACGATAAATTTCTTACCTTCACTCTCGGTGTTTTTAGTCCGAAGGAAAAATTTGGTTCTTGCCCCTACTCGCACAGTGTTTGAATCGGAGCAGAAAACATTGGTCGTGGATGACAATGACGGTCGACAATAAATTTCCTGCCCTACTCTCACCAGGCCGGTAGCCAAGGGGGTATTTCTGGGTTTGGGCGAACCCCCCTTTCGGAAATATATATTTTTCTCATATAAATGCCCTTTTCAAACTGAAGCGAACCCCCTATTTGCCCCTTTTCTCATACAGCGAACTCCCTGATGAGCCCTTTTGGAGTGAAGGCGAACCACCCCTCAGTAAATCCTGGCTACGGCCCTGCTCGCAGTGTTTGAATCCGAGCAGAAAACATTGGTCCTGGTTGACAATGACGGTCGACAATAAATTTCCCGCCACTTCTCTTGCAGCGTTTGAATCAATTTCCCGCCACTACTCTCGCAGTGTTTGAGTCCGAAGAAAACCGTGGTCCTGGTTGACAATGACGGTCGACAATAAATTTCTTGCCCTACTCTCGCAGTGTTTGATTCCGAGCAGAAAACATTGGTCCTGGATGACAATGACGGTCGACAATAAATTTCCCGCCACTTTTCTCGCAGTGTCTGAATAAATTTCCCACCCTTACTCTCGCAGTGTTTAATTCCGAGCAGAAAACCTTGTTTCTGGTCGACAATGACGGTCGACGATAAATTTCTTGCCCTCACTCTCAGTCTTTTAGTCTGAAGGAAAACTGGTTCTTGCCCCTACTCATGCAGTACAGAAGTCTGAAATATTTAACATTGGTCCTCACTGACAATGACGGTCGACCATAAATTTCCCGCCCTTACTCTCGCAGTGTTTGAAAACATTGGTCCTGTTCGACAATGACGGTCGACGATAAATTTCTTGCCTTAGCCCACTCTCTGTGTTTTTAGTCTGGAGGGAAAATTCGGTTCTTGACCCTACTCGCGCAGTACTAGTACATAAGTACGAAATAAAACATTGGTGCTGGTTGAGAGTGACGGTCGACAATAAATTTCTTGCCCCCTATACTCTCGCAGTGTTCGAGTCAGAGCAGAAAACATTGGTCATGACAACGGCGGTCGACAATAAATTTCTTGCCTCTACTCTGACGGTGTTTGAGTCAGAGGAAAAAACCTTGGTCCTGGTCGACAATAATTTTGTGCCCTATACTCTCGCAGTATTCGATTGCGAGAAGAAAACACTGCGCTTGCTCGACAATGACAGTCAAATAAATGTTTTGCCCCTACTTGCAGTGTTTCAGTCAGAGGGAAAAAACGTTGGTCCCGGTGGGCAATGACGGTACAGGGCGTATTGCATTAAAAAAACTGTTTCATTGTTTTCAGTTCACTTGAATAGTTGTTACCGTTGTATCTTCATATGGTAAAAAAAAATGTTCGTCCTATAAATATCACTGAAAAGTCATGCGTCTCACATTACGATGCGAAGGGATTTTCACTAAAAAAAATCGGACCTAGTTCTTCTCAGAGAAGTGAAATTCCCCACAGTATATGTGTAACTACGGCCGTACTTGTGCATTTTTATTCTGAAATTGTGAGGTGATGTGAGACAGACCTGCAGACAGTCCCGTAGGAATATTGCATAGGCAGCAGTCGTTGGTGGGTTAGGGAAAGAGGGAAAGGTTGGGGTGGGGGAAGGTCTCTTTAGAGTCTATGTTAGACCCAATAATATGGCATGCAGTGGCAGTGCCATCCCATCTCGCAATATTTGTCCTCCGATATACAAGGGCTGTATACCTGTGGAATATATTTGAAATTGCCTATTGTGTGAAAAATTTTAAACGTTGCTATATTTCTTTCTTCTATGTCTTTGCTTAGCAATGATACAAATATATTGATCAGCAATACAAAGTCAAGTTCACACAGGAATGAATTATACCCAACCGATTCAACCAGCACAAATGAGCAGGGCATAAGAAATTGCCGATTTGCGGAAAATCCGGATGCGGACTCATAGAATCAGCATCAGTATGACATTTTTAATTATCATCTTGTTTATATTATACTTTGAAAATGACATGGATTATCTCATTGGATTCTTCAAACAATAAAGTTTTATAAGTGAGATCGCTGGTACTCTGAGGAAGAAAAAGAAATAATTGCTATATAGGCTAGAGATCTGACATCTGAGGTTAGCTTGAAGTCCGGATTTTGGCGCGCAACAGCCCGTGGTCAAGTTTCACATGTTTCCCTTGGATGGATGACCTCGTGGACTTCCGGTAGCGCCACCTCGTGGTCTACAAATTTCTGATCTATTTGATAGAAAATAAGACAGCATAATGTGATTGTTTAAAGTGTGTTACTGCCTAGCAGCCACTGGAGATTTCTAAAACATATTGGCGAAATGCCACGGTCTCGAACCAATGATTTGTTGGCGAAAGGAAACGGTGATCTTTCGAGTCGAAACTTGTACGATGGGGAGCTCAGTTTTCGTCTGCTACCAATGAACGACAAACCGGCTGACTGTTTCAAAACTGAAAAGATCCATCCAGGAACAAATATCAAGACCGATCAGAAAGCAACCGAGACAAGAGATTTTATCGCCAACAGGTCTCGCATCTTGAAACGGAAATTGAATGCAAATAGTGATTGTGACCAATGTAATTTGAACTGGCATGGACCTCAGTGCTGCGTGTTAGACGTCAGCTTAAAGAGATTTGAATGTTTGAGAAAGGTTATAAACAGTCGATACTGGAAAGCTCAGAAGGATGACAAAGACTTCTGTATTGAATGGAAAGAATGCACTGATAAAACTCTTGCTGTAGTCGAAGACAAGATCACAATACACAGACAGACTCCCACACGCACAAAGCTTTGTGTTGTAACACTGTATCGAACAACAAATAAGGTTATGGTACAAGGTCAGAGTACTGCAATCTGGATAAACTCTGAACTCCCCGTGCTTCTCGACCTAGCTGTTGGCCAAACAAGTGCTACCCCAATGATAGAAACGCTTTCTGGCCACCACCAGTCACTGATCTGTCCAGAATCAGTGACGTGTAACACATCTGCTGAACCCCTGGCCATTGACATGGCAGCATGTTCTGACAACGAACCCAGTCCAATCGAGATCACATTCAACAACATTGAAGCTAGTCCATCGATGTGGGATGACAAGTGTCCGTTACATGCATTCTCCCAACGTCAGAGTTTGTAACCTCCAAACCGTCGGTAAACAAGACTCTGACTTCACCACTATAGAAATGCCTGGCGCGCAGCCGCATTGTGTCTTCCCCGCTGAGCCATTGAGAGAGCACGTTATATTTTCCGGCTGACTACGTCATCACAGCTGATCACCGCGTGGAAACGGGCGGTCATATTGTAAATAACATTTGACAGGCGAGCATTCACGCTGAGAGCTATTGTAAGGATTGATTGATAATGACCCTGGAAAATGGAACAAGCGTGCGTCTTTCAGAAAATTATATTATGGCCATGTGTATTGAATGATATCGGTGTTTCATGTCGCCGATCTTGAACTCATTGAGGAAGGATAACACAACACAAATCAAAGTCAACACAAAAAATAATATTGAAAAAATTACTCAGCCAAAATTACTCATCTGAACCTCAGCGAGGTATATATTATTATGTATTTATGTGCAACAAGTAAGTAATAAAAACAATCATTAGAGGAGGTGGACGAGAAATATGCATCGGAACACATCATTGGCATAATTTCCTCATAGTACTAAATATTAAATAATGATATATCTGCAGTTAAATGTGTTTCCCTGGTTATAACCATAAATAATATTAAGATTTTGTCTGAAAATAACGGATTTCAGTTTAGCAACTGGGATTTAATTTAATAATTGATTCAGTTTTTCTTTCAAATGGCAATTTTTTATCAAACTAACTTATTTAAATTTGTTCAAACTTAAAAATGTTTATCAAATAAATTGGCTTTGAATCAAAAAATGACAATAACAGTATTATCACAATTTTCAGTATTATATTTAAAATTATATTATAATTTATTATTATTATTTTATTATTATAATTCACCAGTTTATAAACTTACCATGCATCGAATCACCGCATGAGCCACGTCGGCGACAATAGCTGCCGTGGTTTTCCCGTATTTAATCAGCAAATCGCGGTTCTCTTCCTGGTTTAACAGTAATTCGAGGCTTGAGAATACAAATGAATAAGATCCCTCCTGTAGTTTTTCTCTGTCGCAATCGCCAGGTCCAAGATATGTGGCAGTAAATCCCAGGGTTTGAAGTACATTTACTTGCTCGTTCATGATGGAAGTTAACTGACAGATCACAAATACCAGTCCGATTTTATAAACAGGACGACCCTCAAAGATTTGCCGCTGTTCGTTCTCGTCGATATACAACGCCTATGTTGATTGGCTTGCCGAAGTCATGCTGAGCTTTTCGGAAATCATCGGCCCCATTCGGTAATCGCAACAAGTTCGCTTCATTTAGTAACGGAGGCTGTTGATTGGGCGAGAGCCATGCGCAGAAAAAGCTGCGCGCCGCAATTAGCCCCACTTTGACATCAGAGGGTATATATGACAATAGGGGATATACAATCTGATGCCATGAGAATGGTTACATGCTGACATTGGTGTAAAAAATGTGTTGACAGATTCTACAAAAACCGATGGAAAACAAATTGTAGATGGTGCCGATACTACTGACTTAGTTCACCCTGAGAATTTGCCACTCCCTGAGCAAGATGAGAGCATGGTACTTGATGACATTCCAACCACAAGCCAGTTGCATTCTCTTCCGACAGACTGCCCAAGTGATTCTAATTCTCCTGAAATAGTGACAGTGAATAAATCTCCGGATAAAAACAAAACACCTCCTGGAGTGACAGGGAAAAGCAAAGTTTCATTCAGAGTAATGACTCCACACCTTCCTAAAGCTAAATTAAAACCTAAAGGGAAAACCATTTCTCCTGGACCTCCCAGCATGCCACAACTATTCCTGGCTGTTACAACTCTCGAAACCAAAGTGGCAACACTTACAACAATCTTAAATGATGTCGGTTCAGCAGGTTTAATTGGAAATAGTTCCGAGCCACCACCTAATGTTGCCATAAAAGAACTTGACAAAGATCTGACTGAAATACTCTTGGACACCAAAAAACAACTTAAAAACACTTTTGATATAAAGATCAGACAAGTCCTTGACAAACAAGTGTGTTTGGAAAACGAAGTGTGTGACCTCAAAGAAAAACTGCAAGATGCTCACAGCAGCCTTGGTTCACTTCAAATACGCAATAAGCAACTACAGACAGAAATTAACTCTTTGAAATCGGATATTCAAACTATCACGCAGAAAATGCGTGAAACCGAGCCGGCCAACATAATCAAAACACAAAATACACAGGAAGAACATGTCCGCACTATGAATCTCGCACAGTGTCAAAACCAGGCTACAGAACCACAGAATAGTGGAAACAAACATAGTAGTTCAGACCAGCAATACATGTGTGCAGAAATAACTCCTGTGCAAACAGAGCATACAGAGATGACGCCTACAGAAAGCTACCCTGAGAGAGCTGCATCTGAGAGAGAAAATCTGACAACTGACTGGTCTGCACCTACCCCGAAGAACTGTAAACCATTGATATTCTCCTCCACCTCGCACATCATTCTGGGTGACTCCATTATTAAAGACCTTGATGCCACAAAACTTTGTCGAGATCACCGCACACAAGTGATCAGTCAAAAAGGAGCTAAAATCAAAGATGTTCGGGTACTGGTTGAAGATTTTCCTCCTCAGCCCCAGGTCACTCTCGTCACCCTAGCTGTGGGTTCAAATGATTGTGCAAACCGACTTGGTAATGAAACTCGCGATGCTCTATTGCAACTTTTGGCAGTGTGTCGTGATCGTTTCCCATCAGCCACCATCGTTGTTTGTGGCATTCTCCCGCGGCTTGGCCATGTTGGTAAGGCATATAATGGCAAAATAAATTTTCTGAACCAAAAATTGTGCGGCATTTGTGACGATGACCAGGCTCCATTCATTTTCTGGAACACAACCAAAGCATTTACTAATAAAGATGGTATCCCAGTCAAGAAGTATTTCGCTGACCTTACCCACTTAAGCCAAGTGGGAAAAGCCCACTTAGCGCGCCAGATTCTACTACTGCAGACTTTACATGGCAGCCAGAAACTTGGGTCTGCTGCCAGCCACACCTTCATCCACAATTTTGTGCACCAAGGAAAGTTGCATAACTCAATGGGCGATAACTCCATCAGTCAAAACCGTTTTACCGAAAACAGTGTGTCGACTGCCTCTACTGGTCACTTGAAACAGCCTATGCATAGGAAACCCTCGATAACAATAGATGCCACCCGTCAACTGCATGACCAGGTCAGTCACCATCAGACGCGGAACAGGCCCGATCTGTACAGGACTCTAAAATTTCCGAACAGGACTCTGTATGTGCTGCCAGTAATGTGACATGTCCACCCCCAGTCATGCCATTAGGGACCTCTGCTCCCACCACAAGTCTCCCTTCCCAAGGTCTTCAGACACAGTCTATGCATCTCAACGCATGCAACAGTCCTCCGATGAATAATATTCACTGGCCAGGAATGACATTTGGTCGATTCCCAAATTATAACCCTATGAGCTACAATGGTACCTTTCCTAGATACTCTCCACCTGTAGGTAATTCCCATATGTACCAATGCCCATGGTATTTGTCACCACCCCAAATACCGGTTTACTGAAAACAGATAGGTACTTTTAAATATGAATTACCTAACGATTTCCGTCCAGGCACTTGCGCCCTGGGTGTCACCTGAATTATTACTGCTTCCGAATGGGTACCGTAGATATGTTTTACTCATCTCTGTATAGGTATGTGTTACCTGAATGCTCCCTGTATAGGTAACGTAGATGTTACCTGATTGATTTATTGATCTCTGTATAGGCACCATAGGTATGCCTGAATGATTTACTGATCTCTGTATAGGTGGCGTAGATATGTTACCTGATTGATTTATTGATCTCTGTATAGGCACCATAGGTATATGCTGCCTGAATGATTTACTGATCTCTGTATAGGTGGCGTAGATATGTTACCTGATTGATTTATTGATCTCTGTATGTCTGTGGGGTACCATAGATATGTTACCTTAATGACTTATTGATCTCTGTATATATGGAAGGTACCTTAGATATCTGTTCCATAACTGATTATTGCTCTTTATGACGTCTAAAGGAGACATCACATTCACTTCAAAGTTCCATATACAACTTTGTAAATAACATGTATCTAGTTGCTCGTTCTTGTATCTCCAGTTGGTCTAGTGGCTCCATAACATTGTACGAAATACAATGTCAATTTCTTTATCTTTCTGGAATGTGAATGGATTACCTAAAATGTTTGATGATAGACTCAACTTTAAGAATATGTTTGTTAATGCAATTACTAGTTGTGACATTGTTTGTCTCGTTGAATCATGGTATGATCCCAGTGTTCTCGGTTGTAATTTAGATATTAATATCTCCGAATATGAATACATTTCTGTACCTAGGCACAGAGAAATTAGAGGTCTCGATGTGCCTGTCAGAGGTGGTATAGTTGTATACCATAAAACCAAATTGAAAAAAGGATTTACGCTCCTTTCAAAATCTGATGAGTTTGTGTGGCTTAAACTAGATAAGAACTTCTTCAAACTCCGAAGGGATACTTATTTGTGTATTGTTTACATTCCACCTTCCAATTCTCCATTATGGAAACGATCGGGAAAAGAACCTTTTGATATTCTCGAAAATGATATCACGAAATACAGTGCAAAAGGCGATATTATACTCGGAGGGGATTTCAATGCCCGTACTAGCAATCTGACTGATCAACCCCGTACTATGTCACCAGATGATCACTCTCCTATACCTGATGTTTATCGTGATGAAATCTGTATACCCGCTAGAAATAATATCGATACATATGTAAACTCCTTCGGCAGGTCATTAGTCAGCCTTTGTCTATCTACTGGTTTAAGAATTGTGAATGGCCGCACTGTCGGAGATCTGCTAGGAAATTGTACCTGTTTTAAGTATAATGGATTTAGTACTGTAGATTATGTTGTACTGTAGATCTCAGTCGTTTTTTCAAACAGGCCTTGGAGACCTGTCATTTCATGTAAATCCATTAAGTCCAATGTCAGATCACTGTCAATTGCAACTGAAGATTAATCAAGGCAAACATGACAACAGGACAATAACTTATATTAATGACAAAACCTCATTTTCAAAACCTCAGGGCAAAAACTTTATTTGGGACACAAACTCAACAGAGGAGTTCCTGCAAGCATTAAGACTTCCTGCGATTAAAGCACACTTCACCAAGTTTATTATGGCCAGTTTTGAGGCCAGTGCCTCGGGCATTGATGATGCAGCCAAAATGTTCACCGAAGGAATTCTGGCAGCTGCTTCTGCTTCATTGCGAATGAAACGACCAAATAAAAAATCAAAATGCAAATGGTTTGATCATCAGTGCCGAACACTGAAACGTTTATTACACCAAAGTAGACACAGATTAAAGCAAGATCCATATAATCACTCTCTTTTGCAAGACTTTCACATAATTCGCAAAAAGTACAAGAAAACCGTCAAATTAGCTGAAAAACAATATAGGGAAGAACTCCTTGAAAAAAATAATAATCTGTGTGGTACAGACCCCCAACAGTATTGGAAACTTGTCAATAAACTCCTACCAGTTAATAATGTGGAAAATAAGATTAATCTTGGAGAATGGAGAAAACACTTTCTGAACCTCAATGAGGAAATTCCAAATTCACTATTCCAATCTGCTATCTCTAAAATGATCAACTCATCTCCTCCAGATCCGCCGGGTTCTCTTGACTCGGACATTACAGCGGAGGAGTTAAGACAAGCTATTAAGAAGTTGAAAAACAATAAGAGCCCTGACCCAGACAAGATACTGAATGAAATGCTCAAATGCAGTTCCTGTGTTCTTATTGACTACATTCTCCATTTGTTCAACTCTATCCTTCATTCAGGGCAATTTCCAGCGTCTTGGAGACTATCATATATTGTTCCGTTGCACAAGAAAGGGGATTCGTCAGATACTAATAATTATCGTGGTATTGCGTTATCCAGTTGTTTGAGCAAAGTATTTCTGTCTATCATAAATGCACGAGTTGCAGCCCATCTTACTGAAAACAACCTATTAGATCCATCCCAGTGAGGCTTTCGCCATGACTATAGAACAGCTGATAACCTTTTCATTTTGAACACTATAATCCAGACATATAAAAGTAAAACACAGCCTATATACGCATGCTTTATTGATCTTCGTAAAGCCTTTGACAGGGTCTGGCGAGATGGATTGTTATACAAGCTGAAACAATTTGGAATTCATGGTAATATATACAACATTATTAGAGATATGTATAGTGAAACTGAATTCTGTGTAAAAGTATCCTCTGATCTATCAGAAACA
The DNA here is from genome assembly GCA_036873755.1 of Hanleya hanleyi. Lineage (NCBI taxonomy): Eukaryota > Metazoa > Mollusca > Polyplacophora > Lepidopleurida > Hanleyidae > Hanleya > Hanleya hanleyi. The sequence continues at coordinate 5,637 of JAVTVY010019784.1, read as the reverse complement.
TTTCTGCTGACACTAGGTGTCAAGCAGGGGTGTGTTTGTAGCCCAACACTCTTTAATTTATACATGAATGACCTTCAGACATATTTATTAACTGCTGCTAAAACAGCTCCAAAATTAGAACCACACCTGAAGGTCTCCAACACAGCCTCGACGCACTATGTCGGTTCTGTCTGGAATGGAAATTGGAGCTGAATCCTTCAAAAACCAAAATAGTACCGTTTAATACAAACTTTAGATACAGTCATAAACTTGTATTCTCTTTTGGCTCCAACACAATTGATGTTGTTCGAGAACATATATATTTAGGTCTTTTATTCACTTATACAGGCTCATTCAAATCTGCTCAGGTTGCCATGACAAACAAGGCCATAAGGTGTTGGTACAAACTAAAACACTCCCTTACAACAGTAGATTTTGTTTTCAGTCAGTACCCTGATCAAACTGTATAATGCAGTAGTACAACCTGTTTCAACATATGGGGCTGAAATATGGGGCAGTAAAATGCTCAGAAACAAAGAAGCCCTCTTCCAAAACAACATATGTGACAAAGTTTCTACAAAGATCAGTAAATCGATACTTGGTCTACACAAATATTCATGCAATATAGCAGGATTGTTTGAAACTGGAATCTATCCAATGTCGTTAAATGTCTACATATGCTTATTGAGATACTGGGCACGACTGAAGGAATTACCAAATGATAGACTGGTATCTCGTGCCTATGAAGCCGATCTAGCTCTGATGCACACAAAATCAAAACTTTCATGGCAATCAAAATTATATCGATTACTAGAAATACTTAATTTACAACACTTCTGGCATTTTTTGGAAGATCAAACAGAGTATGGGACCGGACTCCTACCTGGACAATATAAAAGTGTTTAAACATAGGCAAGCGCTAACAAAACTTAGAACCAGTTCCCACTGCCTTGCGGTGGAAACTGGCCGGTACGTGACTAAACAACAAAAAACAAGAATTCCAAGGAATCTAAGAGTTTGCCCTTTCTGTCCGAATGAAGTCGAGGACGAGTACCATTTCCTGTTTAACTGTCCACTATATTCCGATGAGAGGGCACTGCTGTTTACAGAAATAAAACGATTGTTCCCATCGTTAACAAGTAGTAGAGCTGACGTTATAAAGCTCATATTAAAGCCTTCCTGTGAACTTGCAGGTTATGTGGCAAAAACTATATTCTGTTGTTTCAACAAAAGAAAAGCTGCTCTGTAATCACGTAAATGTAATTCCTATGGCTATAAGCTTCAGATTATATTAGCTTCGTGGTAATTCATCATATACCGGGTATGTATAGCCTTGGTGAACTATGTAGTCCATCATCAGTATGGTAACCTTATTTCTGTTGTTATATTGATGTTTTATATGGTAAAAAGAGAAAATAACAATGTGTAATTATTCCTTTTCATTTAAGCCGAATGGAGCTTTGGTGTGCAGCTGGTAGATCCAGTAAACCTCGCGCAGGCGGCGCATGGTAGTGCTGGATTCAAGAGACGGATCTGTCTTAAGAACTTCAATGATTTGATAGTTGATGTTATGGACAGAATGACCGTGCGACCAGAAATGTCTTGGTGCAGGGTTATCACTGCGATTCCGAGTGTCGTTGAAGTGTTCTCGGATGCGTTCGTGAAACGTGCGTTTGGTTTCTCCAACATATTGTTTGGAGCAGAGAGAGCACGTGAGAAGGTAGATCACATTCTGGGTGCAGCAGTTAGCCATCAGGTTGACGCGGTAACGTAAACCAGTATGGCTGCTGGTGAAAAAGCGCTTTTTGGTCAAGTTGGGACAATAGGCGCATTTCCGGTAGGTGCATGGTGTTATCAAGTTTGCATAACTCATGCCGCTGGTGCCCCTTTGGAGGGGGGGATAGTTGATCTTTGCCCTGACAAGTGTGTCTTTCAAGTTGTTGTTGAGTGTGAGCGATATGTTGACCGGTGTAAACAGAACTTACCAAGCTGTTGGCCGGTGTTGTTAGGTGTTTGACATGTTGACCGGCAGATTTGTTTCTGGGTCGGCATGTTGACCGGTGTGGGTTGCTGGGTACCGATGTTGACCGGTAGAGAGCAAAAATGGCCTAGTGTGTTGACCGGTGTGGTAAAAGAAGCGGATTTAGGCCTTGGTTTGGGCTTGAGGGGTCTAGAGTATGGCATAATGGCCAAAAGACCGACAAAAAGAAGACAAAGGCTGTCTTTAGTAAGAGCAAATAAAAGTTTTATTTGTAACGGGCTCGGGAGTCATAGCAAATCATCAATAAGACTGTCCCAGTAGTCCTGATTGGAGAATGTTCCAGTGGGTTCCCAGTAATCTCAAAGTGGTGTGGTGAGGGATTCTGAACTCTCAGTCGGGATGAGGCAGGTCCTCATAGCATCTGAAATGATAGTGCTCAGAGGCAGCGTACCTGAGGTGTCCAGGCTTTACTTTACGTTGATAAAGCTAGAACATCTAAATTCTACCTTTTACCGAAAATACACAAAAATCGGGACCGCAACAATGTTCCGGGCAGACCAATCATTAGCGGGAATGGTTGCCCGACTGAGAAAATCAGCAGCTTTGTCGATGCACACATCAAACCACTAGTCCCACTGGTACCCTCCCACATCAGAGATACCACTGACTTTATCCGCAAAGTGGAGGCACTACATCCTTTACCTGAATCCTTCTTTCTGGTCACCATGGATGTCACTTCACTTTACACCAACATCCCCAACCACGAAGGTTTAGTTTCTATTGCGCGCTGCCTCACTAGACACCGCCCAACTTCTAAAATCTCCTACCCCAGCCTACTGTCACTACTCAGGCTGGTTCTACATTGCAACAACTTCAGTTTCAATGGGCAACACTACCTACAAGTTGGTGGTACTGCTATGGGCACACGAGTAGCCCCGTCTTATGCCAATCTCTTCATGGGAGAATTGGAAAATAGACTATTACCACTCGCACCACATCAACCCCTGGCATACTTCAGGTTTATTGACGACATCTTTCTGATTTGGCCACACAGCGAACAATCACTGCTTGAATTCATTAACTATATGAATCACGCACATCCCACCATTAAGTTTACAGCCGATTACTCACGCGAATCAGTCTGTTTCCTTGATACCCGCGTCATCTTTGATCATGCTCACCACCGTATCAAATTTGACCTTTACACGAAGCCAACTGACACTCACAGTTACCTGCACTACACTAGTGACCATCCCTCTAACTGCAAGAAGGCTGGACCCTATGGACAATTCTTACGCATTAGAAGAATTTGTTCAGACACAACCGATTTCCTTACTCACGCAGAAGCCATGACCCGGTTTTACACTATCCGGGGCTATCCTGCTAAGCTTTTACACGACAGCCTCCAACGGGCGCTCCAACAAGATCGCTTCGACCTTCTCCAACCCAAAACTCCGGGGGAGAACTCTTTCAACAGGACTCCACTTATCCTTCCATATAGCCAATATGCTTTGAAGATCCACAATATCGTCAAGAATGAATGGCCAATACTACAAGCATCTGAAGCCTGTAGGAACGCCTTCGGAGACCCTCCTCTCCTCGCCTTCCGCAGTCACCATCTGCAAGCCTCTGATGAGATCCACACCAGATCGAAACCGGTCAGGCAACATTCAGAAGAATCCAGGTCACTCCAGGCTCTCCGACTGTACTGGTTAACCTCTCTCCATTTGTTATATTGATGTTTTGTTTTGTTGTTGTATACGGCCTTGCAAGAGGTGTTTTATACAATAAACTTGAACTTGAACTTGAACTTGATGGTGGGTTCAACTTCAATGATAGTAGATTCTTTCCTGGGATGTGAATTGATACTATATTGCGAAGCCGCCGAATACCATCACCTAAATCACCAGACCAAGTGTTTATTCATAGTGCAAATTTATTGACGAACACAGTCTTATACAGAGGGACTAATCGCCACGTTTTTAGGGGCACAGTTATTTTTCCAGACTTCAACAACAACAACAATAAAGTTGAGTGCTTTGTACATGCATGATGTATGGTATTGTCAGTAATCCTGTACGATTATTCATCGGTTGGATGTTGGATAGATTGATAAAGGAACAAGATCACAGTGAACTGAAAGGGAAACTTCCCATCATTTAGCCTGACTTGATTGTCTTGAATGCATGTCTGGATTTCAAGTACAATGCAGTCTATCAGTGATACACTTGACATTTTTGGAGGTGACAGACAATGGGAGACGGATGAGGTAGGTGTATTTTACTTTAATAGGATGACACATCGAAAGTCAATTTAAAGCATGAGTACACGTATCCTGATATATCTGGCATGTAAGAGGGGTTTTATGGTTCAGGAGCACAGCTAGCTAAATAATATATAGCCCTCACCAGTATGAGGGCTATAGGTCGGCCCCAGTCACCTCCAGCGAGGGTTTTAGATAATTTTATTACGAATCATCCACCTCTGAAACTGCCGTACATCTAATCTCTATCCCCGCCTGCGCACTATTTTAAAATCTTGCGCACTATTGTGAAATAGTGATGCATCGCCGTCTGAATTTTCCAGTCGAAAACTTCAACTCTCTACGCGCCATGTTGGTGACGTCACGGTATATGTGTGCGCGGCCGTTTGCAATTGAACATGGCACGTATAAAATGGAAGTTGTCGACTGGAAAATTCAGACAGCGATATATTCGTTAATTTCACAATAATGCGCAAGATTTTAAAATAGTGCGCAGGAGGGGATAGAGATTAGATGAACGGCAGTTTCAGAGGTGGGTGATTCGTAATAAAATTATCTAAAACCCTCGCTGGAGGTGACTGGGGCCGACCTATAGCCCTCATACTCGTGAGGGCTATATATTATTTAGCTAGAGCCCAGCCTGGTGCTTTTTGCAAAAAACATGATTTCCCATACAAATGCCCCTTTCAGATGAATTTAAGTGAATCTCGTACAGTTGAGCTCCTGATATATGCCCTCCTTCTCACTGTGAAAGTGGACCATGGCCTCCCCTAGAAATATACTGCCTATATGGCTCTGTTTGTGTATCTTAGTGTTTAATTTCTTTTACTTCTCTACAGTCAATAGAATATGTTATGAATTAATCTGCGAGGTCGTAACACTGAATATTGTGTTTGATGATGAAATGAAAATGATGATCAATGCCACATCTCTCACAATTATTGTTTTCCTCCAGACAGGTACAACTTTCTATTTGCTTGGAGTGGCATGTCAGTCTGTTGCAACATTGAACAACCTGTAAATATGAGCATTCAGCTAGATGGAGGAAAGCAGGCCTCAGTGGTAAGTGCAATGGTTTTCGTGTAATCTTATTTATTCTCACGTAATCCTCTTCTTCAATAGTCAGATTCAAAATGTACATAACCCTGCGCTTTCATATAATTGATTTACGGTACTAAGAGTGGGGGATGATGACTCGATGGTTGTCTAAAAAATATAGCCATGCGTTATCTTTTGCATTTTTTACAATTTTAGAGTGGTTGAAAACTTAAATAATTGTGAGATATTTAAGTTGTTTGGGTGGCCCAAAATGCTCCAGAATGCAAAAAATAAAGATTAGATTCTCAAATTTCCCCCCCCCCCCCATAGAAGGATACCCCTTCAGACACGGGATAGTCCTTCTAGTTCCACTTAA